>FIZV01044378.1:0-13131 GCA_900050545.1 Trionymus perrisii | reverse complement strand
TCAAAACAAATTTTCAGGTTTTGAAACAAAAGTGATAAATTAAAAAATTTTTAAACCAAAACTTTACTTTTATGAAAAATCACATTTTTAAAGAAATGGTAATTCAAGTTTTCAAGTTTTGCGAGACGAAATTTATTTAATTATTTCACTTCAACAAAAATAATCCTTGAAGCAAAATTTTAATTCTTTAAAACAAAATATACCTACCTATATATTTTTTATTTTTTGGTAAACTTTTATCAACAAATTAACTACTAGGTAATTTGTTTTTTAAAAAGAAACTTTGAATTTTAACAAATTTAGAATTAAAAAAAAAATAAATTTAAAAATTTTCATTTGAGAATTTTATTTTATTATTTTTTTTTAAACGCAAAAGTTTCATTTTTCAAATTAAAAAAATAAGCAGGATAGGAATATGTATATGAATTTTCTAATGATAAATCGTTTTGAAGCAAGTTTTTGATATTTTGAAAAAAAAAAATCAGAGTAAACTTTAATTTTTGAAAAAGTTTTTTTTTTTTTTCATGTACCTACATCTAGGTATTTTTTTGAACTTTTCTAATTATGAAAATATAATTGATTTTTTTTTTTTTTTTTGAAAATAAGCCTTGAAATTTGGGGAAGGGATTTTTCTAACTTTGAAAATTAAAAATCTTCAATGCTTATATAGAATCAAATTTTTTTCATTGATCATTTGTAAATATTTATACAAACAAAGAGATCATATAAGTAATTTTGAAAATAAATCGTAGAGTTAGAAACACCCAGTGAACACGCTGATTCACTTGTTCGTGATAAAGTATCAATATAAGCACGAACAACCGGAAATTCCACCCAACGAATAAAATATTAGGTAGATGTAGATACCTACAGTAGTTTGAACATTTAAAAAATAATAATAAATACAAAATTTTAAAACACCGGTAACACAACAACCAATTTACGACTGAATTCTTATAAAATCACATCCGACTTGATAAAAAATTTCTCCTGGTACTCAAATAGGAACTGCGTTTAGGAAGCTGAATTGGAAATTTTTCGTTCATTAAAATCAAATTTCAGTTGACTTATGGAACAACTACTAACAAACATCACTGTAGCACATACCAACCTAAATATTTGCAAACAGTCGTCAATCAAGGTATCATATAGTCGATTCTCTCATCCACTGTCGTCTCATATTTTTGATCAACCCTAATTACAATAATTTTTCTAATTTTAATATTTCTATCATTGTAAAATCCATAGTCCTCGGCCAATTGAATAATCTGCGATACCGGTAAAGTAGTGTTAAATCTAACTATCACAACAAATGCGAATGACTCTTTACTATTTACCACAACGATATTCGGTCTATGAACGGACGTCCGATTATAATTAGTTTTCAAACGGATGCCACAATCATTCATCAAGTTCCCTCTGGGTATCGCACTCGCCAACAGAGCGAAATTGAATTCATCTGCTATGGGATGGTATTTCTGCTCTAGCATCTTATTTAAAATCTGATCGAACCAAAATTTCAATTGCCTCAAACCATTGGGAGTTGATTTTGCCGAATCTCTCAACAGGTAATCCATGGCTTCTTTCGTCGTATCGAAAAGTGCAAAATTATTCGAATAATATAGAAACATGGCTTGGAGCAGCGGTCTTTTAGCCATTGCGTTTACAACAGTATAAACACCGTCTTCCGCCGTATGACTAAGATAGCCACGTTCAAAAATATACGAAAACATTAAAGGCACTGGAAAAGTACCCATGACTCTTTTGCACATTGTATATAATACGAAATGCTCGCGAACCATCGGATCGTATTGTTTCTCCAAAGTTACAGCTGCTCGGTGTTCTATAAGTTGGATGATTTTCTGTCTGAATTCGCTATTGTGCATGAATCCATACAGGTAAACGTTTTCTGGAGCTTCGTTGTCGTCATATTGGATCAATTCAGGAGTTGTCAAAATCAACTGATTCGTTTGCAAATAAGTAATCACCCATTGAGGATTATAAACAATCAGTGATGCGTTGTGGTTCAAATATCCTTGGTAATAACTCTTGAATCTGGTACGATTTTGTTTAGCAACCTTGTGCTTGTCAAATAAAACTCGAGTTTGTCGTCCTATGAAGCCGAAGTATTCCAGGTAGGGATGAGTTTCTAAGAAGTGATAATGTCGAAATTTAGCAAATGTGTAAAAATAGGGAGGTAATCCAATCGAGCTATGGCCGGTGATAATGGCACCTTGCACAATATATGAGGAATTAAATCGATAGAAATCTTTCATCATTCCTGGTACCATAAAACGAAACATTTCTCGTTCCAAGAATACCCGGAATAAGAAGGTATCAGTAATTGATCCACTTAAATCGTCAACCAATACGATAACTTTCCTTTTGAAGTAAAAGTATAGAATGTGAACCATTCGCAGAAGACATTTTCGCATCTCACCTCTGGTAGGTGTGCCATAAATGAGTGTATGCATATAATGCAGAAGTTTGTAGCCACCAAGGCGTCGTAATTTTCGGCTAGCGTTTAACTTCTTCATGTGCTCGTAAACAAATAAGTATTCGTTACAACAGATTCTGATCTGTTTCCTCAAATTGGCGAAAATCATTTCAGGCGTTGTGGCGTTGATCAGGACGTTTCCCAAGTCCAAATAAAGCACTGGGTATTGAGCCAAGTGAGTTTTAATGATATCTTCGTGTTGCCCTATGAGCAAATTTTTGAATACTTCGTAAGCTTTGGTACGCGTCGAATCTATAACTGTTTTATTCTCATCTACTTCTAACTTAGCGAAGAATCTGAGCATCTGCAAGTTCGTGGTTTTGCCAAAGTTTCTGGGGCAGGTGATCAAAGTGTGATTGACGGTTTCTGAATTGTCGAAGTAAGCCTTGACCATCAAAGTTTTGTCAACGAAGTAAGAAGATCGTACGAGATTTTCGAAGTAAGTATGATCAGATGAGGAGGTTTCAATCAAGATGTATAACACTAATATCCGGTTGAGCACTTTCGATGCGAACATTTCATCTAAAAAACAATTTGAAAGACGTTCAATAATCGCACGTAAGATAATAAATTATTAAAATAATATTCAAAAGCTAAAAGAGCACGAATCAATCTGCGAATGATTTCAACGCGAACTAAATTAAAAATAATCAAGATCAGAATTATTCAATAATCATTTTAAATACCTTATCGCTTTTTTTTTTCACTTCACTACGCCGAGGCGGGTTAACCTGTAGGTTTTATAACGTGTACAAATATTCGAGTCCAATTCATTTTTTTTTGTCAGATATAGAAGTACCTAGGTAGGTAAATAACTAGGTGAGTTCGTACACTGATTATTATTAACAATTCATCAATTCGAAAATTGCTATCCCTCTCGAAAGAGTTTGATGAGCTAATAGGTAAATAAAACTGATTTCATTAGATAGGTACTAAAAAAAACAACTCAACTTTGCTAGCCCATCCATGCCTTAAAAATTTACATCTTTCAAGTACCTACCGATCTGTCTACCATCCTGATCCAAGTCATCTACAAAAAAATGCTAATTTTCTACCCATAAAACCGGCCAATATGGCAGGAAATATAAAATTTCCACATATTTGATTTTAATACACGGTTAAAATTTTCCAAATGTAGTATAGTTAATCGTGTAAAAAGCTTTTAAACTTAGCCATTAAGCGTTAAATGTTTCGGCGGGAATCGTAGTCGTACGTAAGGTATAGAGCTACAGACTTCATCTGGGAGTTAATTTTTCTCGTGAGTACCATGAATTAAGTTTTTGTTTGCGAGTCTGACAGGAGGGGTAAGTTTTAGGGCTATTCTTTGCTCGGCGAAGTTTAATTTTAAATGTGCAGAAAAAAGATTCTATCTTGATTTCCATTTCAGTTTTACCGATAAACCAATTACTTGCAATGTTACGAGGTTATTATCTCTTTTAATACTTCAAAACGGGCAGGTCAGGGTTGTTAAATTTTTATGTTAAGGTTACGTTGCTGTGCTGTTGAGTGTTCCAGTAAAAGATAATATCGTTTAGATAATGAGAGAAGATTTCCACAGATGTATATTGACGATGGTATGTCTTGCGGTAGCATCATTGGCGGCGTAGCGATGGTGAGCTAACGTAAGCTTTTCGAAAGTTCCACGTTTTGCGAATTCCTTCCTCCACAATGCATGTTATGTGCTTTAAAGTTATCGAGGGGATAATAATGTAATGATTTATTTTATCGAAGTAGAGATGAAAATTGCAATAGGTAGAAATATTTTACAACAAACGGACGTTTTTATCACCCACATTTTCCGGTGACTGTAACATTGGTAACTTTTTTGTCGTATGAATAATTTATAATTCAGTAAATGACTAAATCACCGATAAAATAAAAAAAAGTACCTACGTAGGTGTCTAACTGTACTTTAAAAATGATAACAACTTACAAAGTTGGACTTTTCTCAATTTCTCGTGCGGTATTTGCCCGCTTCATTTACTTGAATTGTCTACCTTTCTTCAGCCATTATCAAGTACAAGGAACAGTGAAACCATTTTGAATGACAATTTACACACAGTCATGCAGTTTCTCCATTAGTCAAAGCATTGTATTAAACTACGAAACTTAATTACTCACATGCTTGACCGGTTCCGATAAAACGGAAGAATGTGAAATGAAAAAGAACCATCGCAGCATCATTGTTCGTTAGATGCTCGAAGAAGAAACACCGAATATGTTCTATTCACCTGTTGTAGATCAGAATTTGAAGTAGGTTGTCTTCCGAATACTCAATTAACGATGTAGAATTAACGAGAGATACAAAACTACCTACGAATTATCACCACAAAATTTTCGATCACTGAACAAACGCAACGCAGACGGCAGAACCGGTAACTTTTAACAACAAACAAGACGATGTAAAAGAATATTGAACAAATTTTGTTAATTTTGTTAACACAAAACCGTTTGAAATCTTATTTTGCTACCCTGACTGACTCCTGGAGTTATTTTACGAATGTTATGGATTGAAGTGTGATATTCTTGAGCACCCAGTAGTCGATGATAATTTGCATAACGTTTCGCCTGTGTTATCAAGACAACACAAAAAAAGATCCGTCTTTCTTTCGGTTCAATCCCTTCTTTAAAATTTTATTGACGAAACGTCGATCAAAAATCAAGTTTAATTTAAATAAGAAAAGCGTGTAAAAAGTATAAAAGCTATTCATTCTTGATCTCAATTAATCAACTTTTTGGAAATTTCTAGTGAATAATAAGGCATCGTCGAATCTTGATTCTGCCATTTTTCAGTTTTTTTAGAAAAATAGAAAATATAAAATTTCATTGAACTCTGATATTTTTATGACTGAAAAGTTGAAATTAACCAGCGCAATAAATAATCAGGTGCACCGGTACATTATTCATTCCGTAGCTGATACGTATTACCGACGTAAAATTAGAAAACCCAACCCAAGCGAAGACCTTTATTGTTTCAATAACAAACTTCACAAAGTTTCATGAAACTTGAAACCACAGCTACCACAAGCTTTTACATTTATTTTCTTTTGTCTTAAATATCAACTGTCTACACGTCATTCATTTCCGAAAAGTTCAAAATTTTTTATGGTCTTTGACAGTATACATAGATCAAGGTAAAAGGTAGAATTAATAAAGCGAATATTCAAATGTTAAATTTATCGACATACAGAATAGGTACAGATGATACAAAAAATAAATTTCATTTACAAAACCATGTAAAACATAATATTCAAATTTAATTATAAAACGGATTATAAGTAACCCAATGTGCTTTGGTTTGTGATTTAGCGTTTTCGTGAGAAGTAAACAAAGATTTGAAGACATCAGTTGCTTTGGAATCCTTCGAAATACTGTAAGATTGTTTCGTTTTCTTATAGGCGGGATCACACATCTCATCCAGCGATCGTTTACCTGAACGATAAGCATTTTAAAATAAAATTGTGCCAATAAATTGAATACTGAAACAATGAAATAAATACAAACTTGATTTAACAGCGGCTGCTACCGGTGTAACAGAGGAAGTTCCTTTTTCTCGTTTAATTTCGGTATCATTTTTAATGAGTAGTTTATCACTATCGTTTTCTTTTTTCGCTTTGACTGGTTCAATAATTGCAGAACTTGTACTAGCGACAGGTTCGTCATTAGGTTCAATTTTAACTTTAATTTTTTTGTTGGATTTTTGACGTAATTTATTTCTAGTCATCATCAGCTCCAAATCCTGATCAGCGGCGTTCATAATAACAATATCGTCATCTGTATATGGTTTTTGACACTTGAGACACGATTTCTCTTGGAATTGTTTTATAGCACGTTCTGATAAAACACATCCGCAGCTCCAGAAGAAACAAAACTTGAATTTTCCACTCATTTCTAAACCAGAAACGGGGCAAATGTAGGGTGCAGCTTGACGATCAACGCGATTATCTCCTTTTTCATCTACTGCTTTGTAAGCTGGGTTTTCTGTGAGGTTTAGATCTTTCACATCCTGTGGAAAATTATTACATTAGATATGGGATGCGAAATTTGAGAAAATATTTTTTTTCATACCTTTAAACGTTTAATATGAGAGATGGATTCCGGTTTACTGGTTTTATCGAGCAGTTTCTCGATTACTGTATCTTTATTGTAAAGTCGACCCAATCCACACGCTACTATAGGTTTTCGTAAAGGTTCGTGACTGATACTGCAATGCTGCCAACGGAATGATAATTCGGAAACTCTATCTTTCTGCAATATATAAGGAAGTACATCGAAATGAAGATGGTACATTAATGATAATGAATATTTAGTACGGATGGAAGTTTCAAGATACACTTCTTACTTGTTCTGGCTTCTTTTTTAGTCTTACGAGTTCATCTCGCTTCGGGATTGTTCCACCGTCGCAACCCATATTTTATCGTCGGTACAGAATATTACAAGTTAGAAAAAAATTTGTTAATATTTCACCAATTTTTCTCGAAGAACAAAAATTTCTAATTTTTCACAAAAATCGATAAAAATATTTTCCTGATAAAATTGAAGGAAAACAAAAGGTTGTCAAATCGAATTAAACCTTTATTTTTTATAGAACGCTAATCTGCCATCGAACGCAATGACGTTCCAAAAATAAAATGAAAGTAAATTTCTCAATTACTTTGTAAAATACGAAATAAAGCCTGTAAATTACCAAAAATTTACGTAAAATAGAGAAATTCTTTTGAGGCTTTGAGAACTCGCGGCATCTTTTTCAAACCGGAACCACGTTCTCACGTTGAACGAAAATTTGGGAAAATTAAATTTCAATTCAGTTTTGATAGTCGCCATTGCTCAATGCTCAATGCTTCCGCTTCGGTGATTTACAATCTTTTATCGGAACATTACAAATTTTTATGCTGTAATTATTGGAACAATGGAATAGAACAATAGAACATACTCATTAGCTTCTGAAAAGTAAGACGTTTGTTCATCATTATGGCAAGATATCGAAAAATCTTGGAATCTCCGGCACAATTTTTAACATTGAGTACACGGTAAATAAATTTATTTTAATGTATTTCAGCTGATTTCTAGTGATGTCTCGTAGTCGCAATGAGAATCCAGACTGTAAAGTTTACATTGGAGATTTAAGTAAGAACGTCTTAAGCTTTTATTCGTTATAATTGTACTTCACTATGTTACGGTTGTCTTACTGTAATCATTATATTCGGTTACGGTTATCTTATTGTAGTAATTATACTCGTAGGTCTCCATGCCTCTAAACAAGATGTCGAAGATGCATTCTCATATTATGGTCCAATACGTAACGTATGGGTAGCCAGGAATCCCCCCGGTTTCGCATTCGTTGAATTTGAAGATGTTAGAGACGCCGAAGATGCCATCAAAGAAGTTGACGGCAGGTAACGAACAATACCTACATATTTATTGGTATTGCATTCTAATTACTTCTTTCTAAAACCGTCAATTCATTATAGAAGAACCGTATGTGGAAGACGCGTTCGTGTAGAACGAGCCGGTAACAAACGAGGCGGAGGAGGGGGATTTAGACGTCCATTCCGAGGAGGTGGCGGACCAGGTCGCCGAGGAAGACCATTCCATCCCGAAGATCGATGTTACGAATGCGGAGACAGAGGACATTACGCTAGAGACTGCCGAGTGCATAAGCGTGAGGGTCGTCGTAGTCGAGGCCGAGGAGGTGGTCGGTGAGTTGACTATATATTTACATTTCCTTAAGTATGAGTAGCTGAGTAAGTATGTAATTTAGAGAAATGCGATTAACATTGATTGTTTAGTCGAATACTCGAGTAAGAGGGAACACTGAACAAGCAATGTTCAATTCGTATATCCCTGTCAAGTTTTCGTCTGCTGGAAATTACGAATAGATCTGAAATAGTATTTTTCAAATAAAATGTAATAGCAACGAAAACTTTTCAAATTGGGAATATTTTCTTTATATTTTTTTGTTGAATATTTTTTTCAAGTTAACTTGTAGATAATTTTCCAGGATAATAATAATTAAATGTTTTGATTCGTGAATTCGTTAAATGCTGGTTTAATTTGCGAGAACGTGTGTATTACTACGTGCTCAATCGATTTAAATATGCACGAAACGTCGAAAACTTAACTCAACGTAGAGATCGTTCGATTACGCGCAGCGAAACTACAAAGCGATGATTATGCCTTTACGTGTATGACGCCTGCGTCAGTTTTCTGTTTTTAACTATGGTCATAAAGAGAGTTTCGCTACGTTTCGAATACGTTAATATGTGACGCATCGCAATCGAATAGTTGAATAGTTTTACGAGGACTATAAATTGTTTGTAATTCGACTGCGATTACGCTTTTTGTGTAAGTTGACATAAATTTTGTTTTTAATAAGGACTTATTTTTATTATTATTTTATAGAACGTAACTTTTTTAGCTTTCTTTTTCGGCCCCATAAGCATACTGATATGGATGTAAAATAACGAAAAGCTATCAAATTACATGCGTTAAAAAATTCTCAGTAGTTGGGCGATTGAAATTGAAAGAAATTTACCTCAAACTGAAATATTTTTGTCCTCTTCGCAGGTCGTACAGCAGATCAAGATCACGCTCTGGGTCGCGAGATCGCCGTTCAAGATCTCGCGATCGTCGTTCTAGATCTCGTGATCGTCGCAGTAAGTCGCGCGATCGTCGATCAAGATCTCGTTCAAGTTCCCGTTCACGTTCACCATCTCGTACTAGAAATAATAAGCATAGCAGATCTCGTTCTGATTCACCACGTAAAAACGATCGTAAAACCAAATCCGTATCCAGATCACCGCGTAATAACGACCATAAAGCTAAATCCGTATCTAGATCCCGTGACAGATCAGTTTCCAAATCGAAGTCTAAATCTAAGTCGAGGTCTCCGCCACCCAGGTAAGGTATCATTATTATACCCTAAGAAGTGATTAGTCATAAATTAAATAACTAATTATGTTGTTTTTTTTTGTTATTTTTTTGCAGAAAAACCACTACTGAATCGCCTGAAATGAATGGCGACGCCTAATTCATGCTACTTTTTTCTTTTGCTGTGTTGTTTTTCAGCTTCACTACTTCATTATAAGTGTACACATTCTTCTTAGACGTGATATAATGTAGCAAGTCCTTACTTATAAGTGTAAAACAGACGAACAGTTGGCCTCTTAAAATTTCTCTTATGTTCTATATCATAAATTTTTTTTTCATTTTTATTTTATATTTTCGTTTTGTGTTTTATTATAATTCAGAATGAAAGAATACACAATTTATTGCTAAATTTTATTTTCATTCCGCCAGTAGGACTAGCTGTAGCAAAGGAATCACGTGAATTGATGACAGATCCGCCAGAATGGCCTGGAAAATTATCAGTTCTTTGGATTAACTGTGTAGTCACCTTCACATAAGTATAGAAAATTGTAAACCTACTTCAACATTTGGAAGAGTATCAACTTGTAATAAATTTTCCTTACGAAAACTCAGAATTGCTACAGCTAGTAGAGGGATTACTTCCAATGAGTCGTATCCCAAGATGACATCCCAAAGGTAGAGAAGCTGTTCAGGTGGCAAGTGACCGCTGAAGCATCTCATTAACCATTTGAATACCACTTTGATACTAAAAAATTCATTCGAAATTAAATAAATACGAGTATTTTCTAAACAGAAATACCTATTGAACTGATGATAAGACTTACGGCTGGAGATTGATCGATGCAAAATGGGCACACAGTGAAGGTTCGTGGAACTCGAGTAAATATTGAAACAAACAACATAGTGAAAGCATACTTTGAGGATTCGAATTCACCTCGTGTAATCTGAACCAAAATCTCATATAAAGTGATCTCACTGAGAAATAAAGTTGTACAGGATCGTTGTAAATGTAACATAGAGGGGCAGCTGGCCGGAGAAAAAAAATTGGATTAGGATTTTGCAGTTAAAGAATACGAGTCCAAGTGGAATAACTTACCATACATTGAGAACCCATGGAAGGGTACGACCCCATTTGGAGGATAAATTATCGCGTTACTTATAGTATTGGATTTACCTTTGAGAACGCCAATTATTGGATTGGAACCGTTACATCGAAATAAATTTGATACGAATGTATCCCTCGAAAAACACAGCATCACCTTTTTACATAAAGTATTATGTTGAAATTGATTAAGTAAGCAGAAAATTATACAGATATCTTTGAAGGTACCCACCTGGTACAGTAGGTCTTCAAATACGAAATATTGATCATCGTTACAAACTGTAAGTTGAATATCCTACGTACAGAAATTTTTTGAAAATGAAAAAAATTGTGTATCGGTAGGTATCTTATAATTTGTGAGTAATTTGTTCAGCTAATTTTCGGCTGGTACCAACCTTGAAGATCAGTTTATCCACCAGCATCTCGTACTGTCCTACAAGTTGTTTCAAGTTTTTGAAATATTCCTTATGCTAAAAATATAAAGTAATTTAAATTCTGGGATCATTCGTGTGAAAATTTTCTAGGTACCTAGACCTACATAGTACTTACCCAAGGTAATACTTCAGAGCCAAGCACCTTGGCCCATAATTTGCCCCGAAGACTATGGGGTGCCAATCTTTTCAAATACTCTTGGACTGCGGTGGAATAGTTATATTCAAGGACTAACATTTTTTTCAGGATCCATGAACAATTGAAAATTGATAGGATTATCGAATTTACCAAAATGTAGGTAGGCAGTTTTTGAAGAAAATTTTCTAAATTTTTTTGAAAAAAAAATTCACTTTATTGAGAAATAAATATTCATTTCTAGAAAAAACGCCCTAGCATGTAAGTACGAGAATTTTTAGAAAGAAGTCTTAAAAAAAAAACACAATTTCAATTTATTAGAGGAAAAAATCACTCTTTTTCAAAGTTTGAAAATTTTTTTAAAATACCTATGTTCTTAAATTTTCTAGGAATGAGTAAACAACTTTAAAATTATTTTGGGATAAAAAAAAAGTATTTTTCTGAAATCTTTGAAGATTTTTGCGAATTAAATTTTTTTTATTTTTTGAAGTAAAAACCTTTTTGTAATTTTGGAGAAGAAAGTCTCTAAATTTTTTGGAAAAAATTAGAAAGAATTTTTTCAATTTTTTTGAGATTAAAGATTAGACAATTTTCTAGGAATAAATTAATTTTCGTTGAAGAAAAATTCATATTTTAGGAAATTTTCAGTTACCAATTAAATGCCTACCTACCTATTTTTTTCGTAGTGGGAGATAAATTCAAAATTATGTAAACTTTACGATTTTTTTTTTTTTTTTTTTTGAAATACTACTTACCTGCCTCGCCCTCAGATATTCGTTCATTTTCCAATGTCTGGAACAATTGCGATGATGTTGCACAAGCTCCAAGCAATGGTTTATTTTCCATTAAATCTGCGTACATTTGTTTCTAAGCATAAATTCACGTTACTCTCAAAGATAAAATCAGATAGGTATTATAAAAATGTGCCAAGTAGGTACATTTTACAAACCAATTCATCGAATGATTTTACTTTAAATGAAATTCGAGAAAAGTCCCACTCGCAACTGTACCTAAAAAATATTTAAAAAAAAAACAAATGGAATAAGACTTGTAAGAACATAACTGAGTTATCATGTTTCTTTAGGAGGTGAGAGAAAGTAATACTCACGCAGATGATTCTTGATTAGGATTCTGAATATTTAAAAGCACTTCTAGAAAATCTTTTGGAGCGTAGACAGGTCGATATTGACTCAAGTCTGTTCAAAAGTCGTCTAAAATTAGTCATAAAAAATTGATTTTTTTTGTTTAAAAGAAATGGAATAAGGTCTGATTACCGATGTTGTAAGTGCTGAGCATATTCCATTTCTCCATAATTTCATCGCGATCAGAAGCCAACCGAAACACTGACAAAGAAACGTTCAATTCTGTGCACATCGAGTTCAACGACTTGTAAATTCTTTTCTCCCATTGCATCTTTCGACAGAAAAATCAAAACTCTGAGAAATTGAAATGTAGGCTCCTCCTTTTTGGCGTTTTTTTTCAATTTTTCAAACAGTTTTTGATAGGGTTTTAAAATTTTTCATTCAGAAAAATTTATTTTCAAGAGAATTTTTTTCAGGAAAATTTTTGAAATATTTCCCTATGTCAATTTATTTTCAAGATAAATATTTAGAGCAAAAAATAAGTTTTGATTTGAATTATTTTAAACAAAGAAAAAAATTAAAGATCTTTAGAAATTATTTTTTTAAATTTTTGATTGTGGTTTTGAATACTTTTTACCGATTTTTTCAAGATTTCATTTTTGCATAGGTAGTTTATCAAAAAAATAAATGAAATGATTTTTGGATTTTTATAAGGAATTTTTTTTTAATGCATATTCGCATTTTTTTTTTTCGTGAGGATATTTGAAATAAAATTAAGATAATTCTGAAATATTTGAAAAAAAAAAAAATCACCTTACTATTACTACGAAAGTACGTTTTTTCTGAACTGTTTAGAGGAGCGAAAGAATACTTTTTCTAGCTCGTTCATGCCAACAATACTTTCGCTACAGTGCTTTACTTTCGCTACTAGGATCCTAGTAGCGAAAGTAAAGCACTGTAGCGAAAGTATTGTTTGCATGAACGAGCTAGAAAAAGTATTCTTTCGCTCCTCT
>FIZV01044370.1:0-17170 GCA_900050545.1 Trionymus perrisii | reverse complement strand
CATAGGGGGCGCAGAACTCCGATTAATCGATTATTTCCCGATTATTTTGAAAAAACAATCGATTTAGCATCGATTATTAATCGTTACATCTCTGGTGGTGACATGTTAGGTATTTTGCAAATAGCCTGAATCATTTTGTATTGTTGTTATCTACCTTACTTTTGAGGAATAATGTTTTCAATTGTGAATGACATAGTTTCAAGATTGTGTCGTGAATTATTGTGATGCTAGTTCAGGTAATTCACAAAAGACTGGATTTATTTTATAATGAATCAGTCATTTAGAGAAATTAATACAACATTTTGTGAAGCGAATGATTGTTACTACTTTTACCCAACAGTATTACTTCTCCCAGATATTGCAATTTGGTGTACCATTCATAATGTATTAATTAGTTCAGGCAATTTACAAAAAGCCCAGAACTTATTAAACATGAAATCAGTCATTTAGTGAAATGAATACAGTCGATTGTAAAATGACTGATTTTACGCTCCTTGCTCTTTTGGCTCTTAATGTTCGGCATTTTGTAAAATGCCTAACACGGCATTATGTGAAATCCTTTGGTGTACAGTTTGTAATGTTTCTTGAAGAGTATTACATGCGAAAAGGAGAAACATTATAAAACCAGCTGCATATTAATTTTATTTTCATATCCCATATCATCACCAAGAGTGAAAGAAAAAAATCCCTACAAAATCAAACATTTTTACAAAAAAGTAAGATTTAGGTAGTCTGACAAAATAAATTTAAATTTCGGGGGCAGATTGTAAATTTTTTGCAAAAAATCATGAATTTGGATATTATGAACCAAAATAGGTTGGAATTTATCATTAAAGTAAATCGTAGGTTATTATCTTGAAATGAAATGTAAGGATGATCACCCTTCAGTATTTTTAGTCATTTCATTATTTGACTGGAACTTGCACATGCAATACAAGTTCATGCGTTAAAACAGGTTGAGCACTTCAGTATTTGTCATGTCATCGATCTTGCACAAATAAATACCCAGCAAGTGCAAGTTATAATGTGAAATTTTCACCAATTATTGACAGAGGGGAACAGTGTGAACAATGTATGTTGGTATTGCGCATCCGTCTGCGCAAGGTATTGCGTCTGCGCGAAGTGTAAGCTGGGTTGATAATCATTGCAGAAACAAGAGGGGACTGTAGTGAACCTTCACTTCGCCCCGCTAATCAAGAGAGCCATCAAATCACTTGCGCTGAACGGATGCGCAATTCAATACCTCAATATTTTCATTTTATTTATAATGCTACATACAATACAATTTGATCGCCATTCACCAGCACGTACCAGTGCCCCAAAATTAATTTCTAGTTACAACATTACGCATTATTTACAAAAATATAAAAATAGATAGATTATGAACTGTAAACAAATAAAAATTTATTTATGTTTATCTCTAAATTTTTGGACCATGAGAATAATCAAACTTTATGACGTTTGCCATCCGTTGCAATATGAAAACAAAAATGACTTGCTTGCAAAACTTCTTTTCAGTAAATTGATTTTACTGCATAGCGCACCGCAGTTGAAACGATGTTACTCGCTACACGTCAAGTTTCGAAATGACTGAACGATAACAAGGAGGTTAAGCACCGCAACGATAGTAATGAGGTATAATGACATTGCGGGAACACGGACGCCTGCTTGGTTCGAAATCAAGTTTCTTTGGATAACATTCTACGCATTCGCTTCCCTCCCGTTCTCTTCTCTTCGCGGTAATAGGCCCGACACGCTATAGGATCAATGAAAGCGGTTCTGTTCCAAGAAGCAGTACAGTCACTGCCAAAACATTATGAATAACTTTTAGTTGCAATCGACGCTATGATCATTTTACCATTTACGTATTTTCTATTATGCATTCCATTTGTTTCAAATTTCATGTCCAAAATTTCACTCTCTTGTTTATTGAATATATGCACGTGATAAAAGTTATGTTTTTATGGCACTTAAAAAACAATACTTATAAAAAAACCATGATAATTCTGATTTTAACTTTTTAATCGCTTGTAAACAAGATATCATACTTCTTATTCAGATGTTTTTTTTTCTTTTTATGTGATTGTGATTTAGAATTTGAACAAGAGATTATTTTATGAAGAAATTTCAATTTTGGTAGAGATAACTGACAAATTTTTATCAATGTAAGATAATCTTTGAATTTTAAAATTTATTTCAGACTTTCAGATAGTGTAATGTGAGGGCGTCCGTGCAGAGAAAATCCGGGCCCCCGGGGAATAATGATACGCCCCCTTCCCTAGACAAAAAAATTATTTCATTTTATTTTCCATGCGCCCAAGAGGTCGAAAAGTGGGTCCTTGCAAAAATGTGGGGCCAGGGGAAACCCCATTTAACCCACCCTGCGATTGGACCTGAATGTGAGAGACCAAAAACAAAAATATTTTATTCCAAGAATTTCAAGTCTTAACCCCATTTTCCTTATCTCAAGATAAATTAAAAAATTCTTTGAAATCATTCCTTATCGAATTCTGTCTGTATGGATTATCATTTTGTCGAATTAATATTCTCCGCAATGGATGAAATTTTTCTGACTTGCATTTTGATTTTTCATTTCCTAAGAAATAGGCTAGGCAAACTTGTATTGAAAAGGAGCTCATTGTTGTTTTGCATTGATCTAGTTATGCAACTACATCAGAGATGGCGGTTACGCAGCAATTTTTTTAGGATGGAAACGAGAATGGTGCAGATTCATTTATCGCATACTGCGCATGCCTAATAATTTACGACGCTCCCTTTCGCAAAACTGTACAACTGATTGACTAAAAGTAGGGCGAGACTTTTTTTATATAAGGGCTGGCTAATGGCTATCTATTATACATATTGCAAACTCATCCACGATAGTAAGTATGCTTTTACGGTGACCAAATTTGCAACAAAAAAAAAATTACAAAATTCTGTCACAAAGTTTCTGTAATGTCAGACTTTTGGGTATTTTGTTGGACATTGTAAAACTTGATAAAAATTCAGAAGTACCATTCACCATAGCGCCACTTCAAAGTATACAAACTCGCATACCACTAAAGATTTTTTTTAGTAATTTTATATTCATAGGAGGGGAGGAGGATTTTTAAAGTTGAAAATTTCCAGTTTTTTTTTTAGGCATTACAGATGTGGTATGGTAAAACTAAGTACACCACAACATAGCCTATCATAAAACGAAACTTTGGAAAATTTTTCAGAAATGTTGTACGCATAGAGGGTGAGGGTAATTTTCAACTTCCCCGTGTAAAATTCTTCCCGGAGAAAGTTCTTCCCACGAAATTCGTCCCTTACAAATTTTCTCCCACAAAAGTTCTTTCCCAATAAAAATTTTCCCTTATAACCATGATAAAACGAAATATAAAATTAGTAATAGAAACCTTAAACCAGAAATAATAATACTTATCTTATCTAATAATTTTGAATTATTATTTCTATCGTTCGATAAAAATAGATTTTAAAATGGTTTAAATAACAAAAAGTGATTTTTTTTATTCTTACTAAATTATTTTTTTCCATCATCAAAAATATGATAATAAATGTGTAAAATGAATAAAATTAGGAAAAAAATTGAAATTAAATATTTTTTCAAGTTTAAAAAAGAAATACTTGATAGTTTTGAATTATTTGTTTCTATCGTTTGAAAAAAAAAATTAAAAATGATTTAAATAACAAAAGGCGATTATTTGTTATTATTACCTACTTGAATTACTATTTTTTTTCCTGTTGATAAAGAAAAATCAAATGTACCTAAGTATAAACTCAGAATAAAAATTGAAATTAAATATTTTTTTTATGTGATATAACGATTTTTCGGGGTTTTATATTTTACCGGCAAACTAAGGGTCCTACGAAAAAAAGTAATGGAACCAAAGTTGTGGAGAATTAAATTTCCTTCACATATTGTGCAATCAGATTTTTTCTTGGACGCATAACAATTTTATTGGGGAAGAATTTTTGTGGGGGAAAATTGTATGGGAAGAATTTCGCGGGAAGAACTTTCCCCGGGAAGAATTTTATACAGGGAAGAATTTTCTGCCAGGAATAATTTTATGCGGGGAAGAATTTTCCTGGTACCTTTTTTTTTTTTTTTTCGTGTCTTCCAGATAATGTGCAACAAAATTGAGTGTACCACGATGTAGTCCATCTCAATTTCACAAATTTTTGATGCATAAGAGGGGGAGGGGGATTTTTGAAGTTGATAACTGCTATTTTCAACTTCAAAAAAATCCTCCCTCCCTCTTCTATGCATACAAAATTTCCGAAAATTTTTCTGAAGATTCATTTTGAGATGGTTTACATTATTTTACACTTGATTTTGCCGCACCACATCGGTAATTTCGGGTAAATTACCCCTACAGGTGTACTAAAAAATACCTCAGGTACATTTAATACATCAATTTTACACGAAGAAAATTTTCCAATTAAAATCCATTACGAAGCGAGTTAGAAAGCGACCTTTTTCGAATAATTGATTCCCTTCGACGGTAAAACCATCAGGTACAACGCTCAAAATGAAATCTCCACCTTAAAACAGCGATTTTCAACCCTTGAAAATTCCCCCTCCCCTACTCAAATAGGAAAAAGAAAATAATAGGATAATAAATTAAAATTAATCTTGAAAACAATTTTCTCTCTCTTTTTTTTGTAAAAGAAAATTGTATTCGACATTCCTCCATTGTCAGTATTGGTTAAATTCATGGCCCATCATCCAATAATGAAAAGGTAATAAAGAAAAGAATTTTATACTTATACCCACCATTTATGTTAGATTCCCTCAGATAAGTAACTCTGTCCACACGATGAAAGTATCTGATGTGGGAATACAGAACAGAATAAAAAACATAAAAACAAATGGAATTTGTTGTATGAAGTAATGCCCGCGTCGAACATGGTCGAACCCTACAACTTTACATTAATGTAGAAGCAACGTCGAGAGTGGGGTGATGGCAGTTGAATGCAAGCGCAAGCGGTGCGAGAAGCTATGGACACGTTTGCGTTTCGTCGTTATTTCACGTTTTTGTTCGAGACTGTACCCTCCAAGGTTATACAATAATGAAATATACCAGCGCGTGCGCATTAAACGTAATTCTTGGCTGTTTGTGGGACGTAACTGACGTTGGAATGTCGGTTCTTTAATCTTTTGTAAATATTATCATTTTTAAACATGAAAAAACGTTCATTTAGTTTTTGAATGTTCGCGAAGCAGGATGTTTTTTCTCGATAATGTTGAAGATTGGTGTATCCACTGATTTCATTTTTGTTTCCTGTTTTGTCATTGTCAATAATGATTTTTGAAGCCTGTAACTTCATCTGTAGTAACATTCATTTCATTTGAGTTTTGAACATTAGCGGAGTAGGTTGTTCTTCCTCGCGATTGTTAATGCATCGTGTATCAACTTATAATTTTTTCTTCACTTGATTTCATCGATAAGTAAGTTTATAAGTTGATGTAAGTTTATAATTCTATTTTATACAGATTGAATTTGTAAATTTTAAATGATTCGTTTCTGAGATTTTAGAGGTCGAGAAGTCAACATTTTTTGGTGTTGAATCTAATAAAGTAATAATGTTGTATGACCTTGAAACTTTTTTTTTTAATTTGAAGTTTTTTCTGTTCAATGTTGGTATTAGATTATTATCTTTAATTGCCTAAGAAGTTTGACAATAATCTAAATTAATTTAACCTTTTAACCTTGAAAGTTAATGACCTTGAGAATTATTATAAGATGCGATATTGCTGATAAATTGTAACCAGACGCAGAACGCTGAAGGTTTGTTTTTTTGTATAAAAGAAAATATTATGATTTCATACTAAAAACCCATTTTCAGTAAGTTGACCTTGAAACTTTTGTATTGCATTAACTTGGAATGTCAAACTGTTGAGGGTAGTTATAAAAATTCCTTGAAACATGTGTAAGTATATAAACCAGTTTCACTTTGTTGACCTTGAACCATGCGTCAAAACCAGTTTTGAGTTTCTTTGACCTTGAACCAAATATAGAATTATGTTTCAAGTGTTTTGATTTTGAAACACTAGTAAAACAGAAAACTATCTTTGAAATGTTTTGATCACCAAATCTGCATCAATACAAGATTTTTGTATTTTGGCCTTGAATGATGGTGTAAAAACGTGGTATTAAATTTTTTGACCCCTGAAATAGCATAAAAATGCGAATCTTGCATTTTGATTCGGAAGACTTGTTTATAATATTTAAACATCTTTTAGGCTATTTGAAATGCTTGAAAATATGTTTAAAGTTTTTGGAGCTTGAAATGTGGTTAAAAACATGTATTCACCTTTTTGACCTTGAAGAACTACTCATAACATGCATTCACCTTCGTGACAATTCCACGCGCTTGAAAACATGTTTCAAGCTTTTAATCATAAAAACATTTAGTAAAAAAAAAACAATAACAAAAACAAAACCATGTTTTTACTTTTTTGACTTCTGGACTGTGGTCGAAATTGGTATTTTGTTTTTTCGTCTCGAAGGATTGAGTTGAACGAATAATTGACCTTCTTGGCTTCTTGAATTGTATAAAAATATGTATCAACTTTTTAAATCTTGAATCATAAGTAAAAATAAAAATATACTTATTTACATTTTTTTGACCTCTGAACGTGCATTAAACAAGAATTTGGTTTACGTTCTGAAATTAATCAATTTTTTTTAGACTTGTAAATAATATCTTGTCAGACATTCTGAAACTTATATTTTTTTTTCAAATTTTTAAGTTTTAGATAATTGGTAATTTTTTTAAATTTTTTTTCTCAAAATGGGATGACGGATGAATTTTAAATTTTTTATCAAACTCTTTGAGACATGAATTTTTAAAAATTTGAATGACTTTTAGACATTTTATCAGACATTTTAGCCAAAAGACACAAAGGGAGATAGACAGAATAAGGGTGATCTTGTGAACAAAAAAATCTGATCGTCGCGTAGTTGACCATACAGCAAAGAAAAACATTTATCTGACCTAATATAGATTTGCCGAATACGAAATTGGCCTTCATCAAGTTCATTCATTTTTTTTTTTTTTAATTAAGTATATGGCAACCGTTATAAGTACTAGAGAAACCCGATACCTTCCTGGAGTTTCCAGAGCGGCTGGAAATTGCGAAATTCGGATTCGGGGGGTCGATATTAGCCTAGATAAATTTTTTCCTTTGCTTTACGGTCAACTCAACGATGCAACGATGCGGCGATTAGAAATTTTTTCAAACTTTGCTATGTTCAAAATAGGTCAAAAATCAACTTTTGTACTTGCCGCGCCGGCTGGAATTTCCTGAAGAAGTAGGTTGTGTGGTTGACGTACTAGAGAATAGTAAGAACCAAATTTTTTGGTGCTGATTTTCATTTTCACCCTTTCTGGAGTGGTATAAAGTTACTGGAAAAATCGATATACCTAACGGAATATCTGACAAGATACCTAAAAGTCTATTTTTGCTAAAATGTCTAGTCAAATGTCTTCATAGTTAAAAAATTTTATGTTTTAGATGTCCGAAAAAAATGTCTGATTAAATTTCTAAATGGCATTCAAATTCTAAAAAAAAATATGTTTTGTCTGACAAAATGTCGATAAAAATGTCCAAAAGTCATTCAAATTTTCAAAAATGTATGTTTCAGAATGTCTGACAAAATATCTAAAAGTCAGCGTAACGGTCTCGCGTGACGCTTCTTCGTTGCTTAACGTTTTTTAATCCATTGTGTCCCGAAGGAAAGACATGAAAATTTCAAAAATCAATTTTTTTTGTGACTTCGTCATACAGGTTTATCCTACCCCACGTTTGCTACAATATTATATTCATTTTTTGCTATTTGAAAATTTTAATCTTAAGTTATGAAGGTTAATATAATATGTTTCCATTCCTGAGTAGGCGTTTTCCTACCTCTTCACAGATTTATATTATACAAGTACCTCTGTCTAGATAGGTACCTATTTGAAATATTTGAATAAGAATAATTTCCGTACTTTTTATATCATTTGAATGCGAATAAGAAATCGAATTCATTCATAAAAACCACTTGCTGCGATACCAATCAAAACATTCGAACAAACAATATTTAAAAATGATTTTTTCTTTCCTTCTTTATAGCGAAAAAATTTGCGTTTGATTTAAAATTCCACCGCTTACTCAAAAGACTTGAAGGAAAAAAATATCAATTTTAACGCAAGTGAAAAAGGCAACGACGTATTTTCAACATGCACACAGATATTCGTAGTTCAACATTTTTTTCATTCTCATCTTTTCGACATAATGTTTGGTTCACATTCCGGAAATGTAATGTGTAGAAATTTAATTTATAACAATTTCACTTTTAGCTTATCACATGCGAATGCGAGTAGAGATTTCATGATCTTGGAGCAATGTTTTAAATAAATAAAAAAAAAGACACGTAAAGTATATGTACTTGTATACAATCGCATATACGTATTCTGATGATCAACCAAGTATTAAATTTTTCAACATTGCGGAGTAGGAGACATCGAGATTTTATTTACTTTCTTCCCTTTCTAGCTGTTTATAAAAAAAAGCAAGTTTCAATTTCGTTGGAATTTGATTAAAAAATGACTCGTAGATTTCTTCGAAAATGTGAGATTTGCTGAAAAGGTTACGATCGACGATATATTAAACCGAGAGAGCGTAAAATAACTTTAATGGCAAACTGTGCTAAAGAATTTCGTACTTTCGAGTGTTTTATCTGGGTTTATTTAGAAAATACATCGCGGGTAATTCATTCGAGATTTTTTCCTAGCAGATAACCATTTTAGGGGTTATTTTTTCGATGAAATTTATCCTACAAAAGAAATTGAAACGCATTAAAAATTTTAAAATCTGCTTCAGATGCGATACGATATTTTCAGATACCCTTCGGCTTTGGCTGTATAAATTCCTACTTAAAAACCTATGCCAAGTTGCGTTATTAATTCAAACAATGATAAATTATGAACAGAAAAGTAAGTATTACCTTCCATTTTTTCTTAGGTAGGTATGCATATTACCTACCCATACCTGCCTTGTAATCCGATACAACGCGACGTTGGGATTGGGAAACTAAGTCTGTATTATCATTTTTGAATAGCCTAACAAATACTTACAAAGCGATAAAAAGGTAATGCATTAAATGCCTATCATCTATCAAAAATAAAACACCCTTTTATTAATATGGCTCTTTCTCTTACTAATAAAACCATCGGAAATACAAAATTTGAACTTCATAAAATATTTAATGTGTTCTCAATGTAATAGATTAGGTACTTAAAGTGGCCCTTATTTTGGATCTACGATTTTTCTTCAGTCTCACTCCCCAAAATTGTTTCTTTTTATAAAAATACACATCCCTATTTTCTATATTTTCCATAATTAAATTTTAAGTGGTTTCTGGTCACCACCTTCTTTTTTTTGGAAAAACGAAAAATTGACCAATTTTTAAAATTTTGTCTTTTTTGGTTATAACCTATCATACCCATCATCAACTCAATGATAATACCTTGGAGCAGGCCCAACGACAAAAAGGGAGTGTTAATCACCGAACTTGCGTTTTTTGGGAGAAGGCAGATTTAAGTACCTAATAATTTATTTTTAAAAATGAAGAAAAAATTTCAAAACGATTTCTGCAACGATGCGAAAGCATTTTCATGTCACGTCTGACAAAATGTCTAAAAATCATTTAATTTTGAAAGAAAAAAGGTAGGTATAAATTTTTTTTCGTAATTGCAGAGATTTTTTTTACTCAAGTCAAAATCACTCTTATTCTGCCTCTCTCCCTCTGTGTGTTTTGGCTAAAATGTCGGATAAAATTTCTGAAAGTCATTCAAATTTTTAAAAATTCTTGTCTCAGAGTGTCTAAAAAAAAAATTGAAAATTCGTCCGAATTTTACAGAAAATTTTTTAAAAAATGACAAAATATCTAGAAGTCAACAATTGAAAAAAAAATGAGAAGTTTCAAAATGTCTGACAAGATAATCTAAAAGTCAAAAAAAATTATAATAAGTTTCAAAATCCAGAAAATTGGCTCACTGCAGGCAAAAATCAGTCTGGAAATATACGCAAGTGACAAAATAAGTACCTATCTAAAAGTAATTCAAATTTTTAAAAATTTTATGTTTTAAAATGGCTGACAAAATATCGATAAAATGTTTAAAAGTCATTCAATTTTTTGTTTAATTTATAAGCTTTAAAAAAATTTGTACGTTTCAGAATGTATGACAAAATACGAGTAAGTACCTATCTAAAAGTCAGCGTGACTGATTATCGTGACGGATTATCGTGATGGATTTTTGTGACGGATTTGCGCTACAGATTTCATCACGTTTTTAAATGTATGCCAGAGTAAAAACATGAATGTGTTGAAAATTCAGGGAAAATTTCAAGTAAAAATATATGAGAAAAAATTTCTAAAAACAAATTTGGGTAAAAATTTCCGGTAAAATTGTCAAAAAATGAATAAAAATTAAGAGGGACTACTAAGTATTCCTTTTTTTTTTCAAAAGTAAACTGAATTAAATTTAATAATATATCTAAGTATATTATTTGAAAGTTTCTTAGAAAATTTAAAGTAATTTTTTTTAACATTTTCATGTTTTTGCGTTTTGCTCTTGCATACAAAATTTAAAAATGTGACGAAATATTAACGGAAATCGGTCAGGAAAAACTGTCATGCTGATTTTTTGATATATCGTCAGACCTTCTGAAACGATGACTTTTAGCCATTTCATCAGGATGTATAAATTAAAAAAAATTTGAATGGATTTTAGAAATTTTATCGATGTTTTGTCAGACATTTAAAACAAAAAAAAAAAAATTTTAATTTTTGAATGACCTTTTTTGTCAGACTCTCTGAAACTCATAAAATTTTTAAAAATTCGAATGACTTTATTTGGATATTTCATGTTACCTATTAATTTTCAATAATTTTTACGAAATTAATTCATTTCGAGGGAAAATGCAGTTGGGAATCTTGTCGCATGAAAATATAACTAAAAAGAGGCAAGATTCGAAAAATCGGTAATTTTTTTTCATTTTTCTAAAAAAAGCGAAGTGATCAAAGGGACCGTTTAGAATTCTGAGTACTACACAAGAGTGATGAAGACGAAATTTTGAGCTTGTAGGGAGAAAGCTGGTTTCAAAGTCTTCAAGCTATATGATTACCTACCTTAACGAAAAATTAATTAATATGAATTACGTACCTAAGTACTTCACAAATCTCGACATGCCGAACGAAAGTTAAGTGGTGTTTTTCCAATGTTTCATTTACGTATGTAGAACATTCGTTAGTTGAGTAAGTACGTAGGTATTATGATTTCAATTCAAAAAAAAAGAAATAAAATTACCAAGAGAACAAATCATTTATGAGAAAACAAAGAAAAAAATGTTTTTTTTAAACATGTTATAAAGTGGTACGTACGAAATTAAAAAAATTTAGCACAAATTTTCAAAGTCTGTACTTAATTAAATAAAATAAAAACGCGATTACTTTCGAATACACTACGGGTGGAAAACGCATTCGCATAAAACTCCATTTATGCTCCAACGAAGCCTTACGGTGCGTTTTAAAGTTGGAAAATAATTTTCAAAAGTAGAAATTAAATTTACGAGTATTAATTCCCGTTAGGATGGAAAGAAAATTTTTAAACTTTTGTACGTAAAATTTGTTTTCAAAAGTACGTAAACATTCGTAGGGTTGATATCGTTTTGAGAATATACAAATCGTATGAAACTGAAATCGACAATTTTGAATACGCGGCGGCCCAAGAATCCGATATACAAATTTCACAACCGAAATTTATACAACTTACTCGGCATGTAATAAAAATTTAAGAAAATATTCAAAAACTTCAAAACATAAAAATGTTGAAATGTTTTTGAAATATTTCAAGAAGCGTTTTACAATGAAGAAAATAAGCAATAAAAATCGAGGGTATTAATAACGAAGAATATTTTCAACCCTTCCAACGTAAGATGTTATATAGCTTTTATTTATATTTTTTTGTAATTTTGTTTTAAATACTGTGACATCGAGGCGACAAAGCCAACAATCAATTTTAATTACAATTCGGTTTTCTTTCGAATGGGCGCACTTTGCGCGGACTACGTTTCATTTAAAATATCTACCACATTCTTATAGCCAGCGTGAATTTAATATTTAAACAGTTTACTTCATTTTGAATTGTTCCCGAATGAGATTTAACAACCGGGTACGAAATATGCGACAACAGAGAAGCACCAAGTATACCCTCTGTAACCGTAAACAATCTCTTTTACTTCGTATAATAATTATACTATTTTCAATTTGAATTATCGTTTTTTATCACGTTATTCTATCATCGTAATTATTTTCCACCCTGTAGACGTGAACATTAGCTATTTTACCATATAAAATCTGCATAAATGAAGCGCCGCGAACGCATCCTCATTTCACTCTTATCTTAATTAACTTTCCCCCGAATTCTGAAACCGCAAGTTTACTACGCAAAGATTATTAGTTTTGTTTTTAAAAATCATTTATAAAATATGACAATAATTAATTTACGAGCATAACGTACCAACCTACCTTCATTATTCCTGTATTTCTTATGTTACAGCCGTTGGCCACGTAGTAGATTATCTGTATGAAAGGAATGTTATTTAATACCTATTTACTCACAATTTTCCTTCAAATATGCGCCTAAGATAATATCAATGGTAACATCTGTATTCACTGTAGAGAGCACGTTCTCCTCAGGTAGGTACAGCAGATATGTGTATTGTGTATATGTACAGTACTATCCAGCAAGGTGATCCTTCTATTTCCGACTTTTTATTTTATTTTTATTTTACTCCCCAAACTTGTTTCTTTTTATGAGAAAATAATTCTTTGATTTTTATTTTCCCCAAATTGAATTTAAACGGTGAATGGTCACTCTCGATTTCATTCACAAATGAAAAAATTGACAGATTTTCTTTGATATATTTTGAACGTATTCTGGGTGGGAGAGGGGATGATTTTTTTTAATATTCCTAAAAAAATTACAATTGATGCAATACCTACACGGTATTGAAAAATTAAAAATTAAAAAAAAATTTTAAATTGAATAAACCTTTTGAGAAAATTACAATTTAAAAAAAAAACACGATTTTTGACAATTCCGTAATTTTATCAAAATCAATAATTTTTGGAAAATTCAAAAATTTAAAAAATTTGTCGATTTTAAAAAATTTGATAATTTTTGATTTTTTTTTTAGTTTTTAAGAAACTGACAACTTTTAGGAATTTGACAATTTTATTTAAAAATTCGAAAATTAAAAATTCAATAATTTTTGAAAATTCGTCAGCTTTTGAGAAAATGATAATTTTTGAAAAATGATGATTTTGGACAATTCCGTAATTTCTGTATAAATTAAATAATAATTTGAATTTAAGAATTTTAAAAAATTCAGCAAATTTAAGAAATTTGATAAATTTTGAAAAAATTTCAGTTTTTGTAAAACAACTTTTAAAAATTTGATGATTTTTTTTGACGCCTGCGCCTGTAAAAATTTAATAATTTTTGAAAATTTGTTAGTACGTAGGTACTTACTTGAGAAAATGGTAATTTTTAATAAAATATGATTTTTAACAATTCCGTATTTTTTGTAAAATCAATAATTTTTGTGAATTTAAGAATTTTAAAAAATTCAGTAATTTTAAGAAATTTTATGATTTTTGAGAAAATTTGGACAGTTCCGTAATTTCTGTAAGATCAAAAATTTTTGTGAGGTAGAAAATTTTAGAAAATTCAGCGATTTTGAAAATATTGCAATTTAGATAGGTACCTAATTCAATAGTTATTTTTTGAAAATGTGAAAAAAAAAAATACATACTGTACTTAACTTTAAAAAAAAGTGGTAGTTCTTTAAAAAAGTGAATTTTCAATTCATTCCATGAAACAGTCCTTTTCCCCTTTGAAAAAGTGACACAGTAATGCATCAACTTTCTGACTTCCTTATGGATTTTTCTCAGAATCGCTATTGCTTGGCTTGGCCAGAAATACACGGCGTCAATAACTTTGTTTTCATTTTAAAAACCTGGTATTTTTCCTTAAAATTGAAGGGATTACTGACTTTTGGCTTTTAAAAATTTGATATTTAATTTCAGAAAAAAAAATATGAAAAAAAAGATGAAAAAATAAGGCTTGAAATTTTCATCAGCTCACATTTCCAATTCATAGCACGTAATACCAAATCATAGACTGATCTTGAATCATCCATGTAGAAGAAATCACATACTCTCGATTCCACAAGAGTAATTTGTCTCGAGTTGTTGTTAAAACCTAAATTCTGGATATGACCGAAAACCGCGAAAAAGAAACTTTATTTACTTCGGTTGCCTATCTTTATTTTGAAGGAACAGTGGCTTACAAAATTATTTCAGAATTCCCTCAAGGCAATGCA
Source organism: Trionymus perrisii (assembly GCA_900050545.1). Lineage (NCBI taxonomy): Eukaryota > Metazoa > Arthropoda > Insecta > Hemiptera > Pseudococcidae > Trionymus > Trionymus perrisii. The sequence goes on along the minus strand of FIZV01044370.1, from coordinate 2,727 downwards.
ATGACAGAAATGCGGCTTTTTCGGATGGCCGAAATAAGTTGGGTATTTGAAAATTTTGAACCTAACTGGAAAAAAAGTGGAGTCACTGAGCTTAAATTTTGAAAAATGTATTACGGTTTTTTGGGAAACACCAATCCTCCTAGCTCTTTAGCGCCTTCATTTTCAAATATAGGTAAATTTTTCACATTATTTTCTTGTTCCTCCAAATAAATGTAGGTACACTGTCTTATCTACTCATTAGGAATTTTGAAATTTTAAATTTTGACAGTCATTTCCGGAACACCCTATACTTGCATATGCCTCAAAAAAAAAAAAAAACATAAGAAACATAAAATCAGTTTTTTTTAGTCCATTGAAATACCTACTAACTACGACAGAAAAGCATTCAACTAACCAGTCTTGTTAAAAAGGAAGAAACGAGAACTTTACTCAATTTCTTCAACGCCATGGTACATCAAGTAAGTAATAAAACATTTTATACGTCATCATTCAATTATTATTTTCCGAACCAATCCGTCACCTCATTTATTTTACGGAAAGAAGAAAGCCTTCTTTCTTTTACCACAGAAGGAAAAACAATTGATAAATTGGTTTATCGGGTAATCAACGTAGGTAGTAGTTTTCAAATGTTCAATGAATAAGAATTTTTCAACAGAAAACCACATTTGACGTGATTTCATTTTTTCTAACGGATGTAAAAATCGATGAGTATATGGACAGGTCGTTTACACACGTTTCCAGATTTTTTGGTTTTTCGATTCGCACTTTTCCATCATTCGGCTTGGTAGGAATTTCAAAATTTGAAATATTACAACCGGAATTTATTCGCCGAGGAATGGAATCAGTTAGGTGTGAAAAGTCGATTAGTTCTATCTACGAACCAAAATAAGGATGTACCTATATCAAAACTCATCTTTGTTGATCCATTTGGCATTCTTTTTCGTAACATTAAAATTACTTGGACATTTCTATTTTCCTTTTCTGAAGACGCATAGGTTTTCTTTTCTAGGCGTAGGTGATACAAGAATATGTGTAATTTCTTTGAAAAATATAAGTTAATTGAGGAGTAGCGTTCTTGATTTTCTTTTTTTCTTTTTCATTGAAATTTGGTTGTTTTAAAATGTAATTCGACGAGGTTTCTTATCGCCAAAAGTGGACGTTTTTCCAAATAAAGTAGGAGCAGTAACGATTTTTTTTCGTGATACGATGCTTAGCGTATTATTTTTTCATTCGCTTCTTTTTTCTTCTTCTTCTTCTTTTTCTTTTTTGAGAATAAATTAGAGGACAAATATTTCAAAAAACTCTGAAAAACTTTGGTTAGAAATGTTCTCAATTTTTAGCCAATTTTTTTTTTCCTCATCGTCGATATAGCATAAATACGTCGTTATTCGATGAGAATTTTTTCAAAATCGTTCTGAAACTTGAATTATTACGATAAATGAAATATGTACGTAAATAGAGTAAAAAACGATATACTTACCGATAATACGTATAAAACCGTCCACATTTCAAAAATTGGTTTGGTGAAATATTTTTCAACTAAGTAATATAGCTAATTAATCGTAATCACGATTCAATACTCATAACATCTTTAAATAAATAAGAGAAGTTTGTTTGTAACTCTCAATCAATTGAAAAGGAATTAAAACGATTTTTGGGCACTATGTATAAATGAAAAATTTTTCAAAGTAGGTAGAAACTTGTAAGTTTTTCAGTAAATTTCCAATTAAAACTAAGCATTATTAAAATAGGCTTTCATTATTCAATCATCGTTGCATTTCTTGAGGGGGCTGGCGAGAAATCAATATCTACGTTTCAATTCATAAGCAAAACAAACATCAATTCATTTTCATTACTTAATGGGTAAAGTCGAAACTAATAAATTTTTAAGATGCTCTTCATACAAATCCAGTTATATGATGGCCAGCAACCAAAATTCAATCCCATAGGCAAGATAACGTATTCGCGATAAGGACTCTTCACAATGTAAATGAGACGTGGTTAATTAACACATAGCATCCGACAAACATTAATAAATTCAGCCTTTCGCATTAATATATGTATAGGTACCTACAAACTTCCAACCTTACGTACACATTCAACCGATTAATTTACAATTGTCAAACATTCTAACCACATCATAATGGGTAATACCGTACATATCCTACTCTATCGTAGATGCTTTATTAATAAATGAATAATATACGATGGATAGGTTACATTATGTGAAGTGCACATTTACTTCGGTGATGGTCTTAGTTCTAACTTGTCATCAAAGACGAAATCCAACGAGAACAAATCCACCATTTCATTTAAGTGTACGTACATATAAAATTAAATTTTAATGTGAATTTATTTAAGCTTCAACTGCATGCTTACCAGAGATATACCTAGTTATCTACATCTGCATATTTTACTCAGAGATTTTAGGAATCCTCGGATTTTGGGAGCTGTAAACCTAGGTCACAAAAAATGCTTGTAAAAATAATTTTTTTGATGATCTCTTGAATGATTTAGAATGGTGCAAAAATCAAATAATGCATGGGATCAAGTTATTTTTTCTCTAAAAATAAAGTAATTCTTCTTTAAAAAAATGATTTTTTTGCATAAAAATTAACACATTTTTACTTCAAAAAATTGTTTTTTTTTTACCATCCTTCTCTAAAAAAAATAGAAATTTTTTCTCCGTTTTTTTTTCGATTTTTTTTTTTTTTTTTTTTTTTTTTT
>FIZV01044352.1:0-12489 GCA_900050545.1 Trionymus perrisii | reverse complement strand
ACTTTTTCAAAAATGGTGGGTTACGAGGTCCTGCATCTAAGCAGTCGATATGTAGCTAAAGTTTGATACTTGGTAAAATTCGAAATGTCCTCAAAATCTAAAATTTGGGTAATTTTTAACGATTTTCGAAATTTAGTAAGTAAGTATTTTTAAAAAGCAAATGCTTAAAATTTGGTAGGTAGTTTTTGAACTTTGAATAATAAATTTTTAAAGCTCAAAAAATTTTACGATTTTGAAAATTTGGAAAACTTTTGAATTTTGAAACAGTTTTAATTCTACAGATGTCGTGTTGAAGGTCATACAAAAGTACCTACCGTATCTACTGCTTTTTGATTTTGATATTTTGTTAGACACATAAGCGTAAATGGACCTTTTTATAAGATTAGGATTTTGTTGGGTGTAGATGCATTTTTTTCGAGATGTGATATCTAAATAGGTTATTTTTCTCCTCCAAGAAATCAGAAGATTTTTTTTGTCAGTAAAAAAATCTAAATTTTTTTTATTATTTGTACGAAAAATTGAGATTTTTTCCCAAAAGTATTTTTCTCACAAAAAATGGAAAAATATATACCTCAATAACAATTGTTTTATTTAAAAAAAAAAATCAGAAAAAATTAAAAAAACGAGGCGAAAAATTCGAATTTTTTCTCAAAAAAATTGAAAGATATTTTACCCATTTTTTTTTATTTTGAAAAAAATATAATAATTTTTTTTACGTTCACCCCAAAAAAATTCGGATTAAAATTATTTTAAAACCTCAAAAAAATTCAGAACTTTTTTGCTTCGAAAAAATTGGATGACTTTTTATGCCAAAATATTAAAAATATTTTTTACCTACAAAAAATTGAAAAATTTTCTTGTTCCAAGAAATTTTATAGTTTTTTTTTTTCTGAAAAAATACCTACACATTTTTTTCTACTTCAAAAACGAGAAATTTTTTCACGCTGAGTCCAAAAAAGTTAGGAATGCCATTTTATATCAAGAAAATTCAGGTTTTCTTCTACATTTTTGATCTAAAAAGGTTGAGAAATTTCTTTTCCACAGAAAGTGAGGCAAAAATTAAGATCTATTTTTTTTAAAAAATTAGATTTTTTCATGAAAAATAACACATTTTTTCGTTAAAAATTGTTTTGCAAAAATTAAAAAAAATTGTACCCATGGTAAAAGTCGAGAATACCTTTCCTTCCATCATTTTTTTTTTCAAAATTGATTTATGGTAGGTACATATTCTTTTCTTTCGATAATTGAAATTTTTCTTCCCAAGAGAATTAAGATTTTTCTCTTGAAAAAAGTTAGGTTGTGTCCAAAGTTTTAATCAATTTTAATACCTTCTAGTCGTATGCGAGTTCTGAATTTCATTTTTCGATTTTTTTTTGGAAGCGTTCAACTTGTTGAAATGTACCCAAAAGTTTTGTATCAACATTATAAAAAAATCAAAAGACATCTACCACCCTCTTGGTCCTATAGGGCATAGATTTTTCTCGTTTTTGATTGCCCAAGTGAATTTTCATCAAAAGCCAGTTTTTCACGCCCCTTTCTCCCCTCCAATTTAGAATAGGTATGATTTTTTTTTTTTTTTGAAGAAAACGGACAGTTTTTGATGACATTGTAATAGATATTTTTGAAAATCACCTATTTGATCAAATTAATTAAATTTTGAAATGAATTTTATAAAATTTGAAAATATTACTAGTAGGTACATTAAAATCCATTCAAACGTATTCAGATCCGACATTTTCAGGGCAAGAAATTACTTCCTCCAGGTATTAAATTTTTTGAAAAATTGAAATTTTTCTCAAACACTTAATAAACTTTTATTTCTCTAAAATAACCTTGCTTTGCCTTCAATTTCAGCAAAGCATATTGAATTTCAAAGAACAACAACCGATTTATGGAAAAAATTTGTATTGTATGCGAAGCCAAGCACCATGTTGGCATTCTAACGTACCTATAGGCTTTTTAGTATGTTAGTTTTCGATCGGTTGTATGCGTATATTTGGAGGGCTGTGCAAAGAAGAAAATGAAATAGTAGGAAGAAAAAGAAGATTATGGAAGAAAGATCACCCTTTACGTCTCCGGCTGGCTGTTATTAAACGCTCGCGGCGCGATAATACCGAGAAAGATATTGCTGCTGTAGCCAAAGCAGCATGTTTCTGGTATCTCGAGTTTATAGAGCTTATAAACTGCATACGAAAAACCTTTCTTCGTCGATGTATAGGTAAACGTACGTACACGGATAGGTACATACCAGTGTAAGTATGGTACGATGGAGCGTTGCCGGATAACTGTGGAGTATTTAAGAAAAAGGGTAAAGGCAAAGGCAACGAGGAAGGTAGGGCAAGGATGAGAAACGTGCAGAAGAAAATTTTATATACCATCGCTGCCAATAGATAATGCCACACACACATATACCTTGTTGACTAAACACCGGGATAATTCATTTAGGGGATGAACCTTGTTACAGCTATCAGCTTCGCTTGAGTTGTTGTGGTATTGCTGCTCGGTCTTGGGTAATCGTATTAAGGTGCTTTTTGCGCACGGCCTAACCTTCGATTTTGCTTGTGGTCATTACGGTGTATATAAATGGCTCGTGTATAGGACGTACACGACGAGTAGATTGCCTGCGTATATCTTCTCGTGTACAATACAACGAACGTGGTGGAAGGATAGTGGTAGGTCTAGGTATACAGACAGGTGAAGCGAATACGTAGGTACTGTAGGTTGTGAAGTCGACGCTATTTTAGCTATTTTGCATTTTAAGCAGAAAACTAGAAATACTAGAGCGTTTGTCTATGTTTGAGAGGTTTTTTATACGTTTTCAAGATTTCTTTACTCAAATATGAATTTGTAAAAATAGCAAAAAAATATTTAAAAACACATTTTTTGTTAAAATATAGTAAGTAGGTAATAGGTATTCAAAAAAAAGAATAAAAAAATTCTCAACATAGGTACTTTTTCAAAATAATTGTCTCAATAAGCATAATGATTGGATGAAAAATTTTCTCATTAAAAATTAAAATGAAAAGTGCGAGCGCTGAAGTGATTATTTACCTTGGAATTTCATGTTAGGGCCCACACTTTTGAAGTTTTGATTTTAATTTTTCATGAGAAATTTTTTCATCCAATTATTATGGTTTTTGAGGAAATTGTTTTGAAAAATTATGTTGAGAAATTTTTTTATACTTTTTCGTGAATTTATTACTATAAATTAACAAAAAGTGAGAATTTAAAAAATCTTAATTTTTGTAAATCTTAATTTCAAATTTTTAGTTTGATTATAAGAATTTTCAAAAAGATTCCATAATCAAGATTTCAACACATAAAATACTGCAGTTTAAGATTTATTATTATAATTTTGCATTTTATTCTTCAAAACGAGAACATTGACCCAGAACATGTAGTATGAGCATTGAGCAATGACCCTACACGTTGTTGGAGCAAGCAGTATGCTACAGCGGATGCGCACAGTCCCACCACATGTGCGTATTGCACACTTTTAAAAAAAAGTGAAGAGTACATTGTTTTCAGGACAACGGGGGAGGGGAAGCTCCGCAGGCCAACCCTTATTGTGCGCATCCGCTGTAGCATACTGCTTGCTCTAACAACGTGTTTGGGTCATTGCTCATACTACGATGTTTTGAGTCAGTGTTCTCGTTTTGAACAATAAAATGCCAAATTATAATTTCATAATAAATCTTTTAAAAATAAATTGCAGTATTTCATGTGTTGAAATCTCAATTATGAAATATTTTTGTAAATTCTTATAATCAAATCAAACTAAAAAGTTGAAAATAAAATTTACAAAAATTAAAATAAAAAAAAACACACTTTTTGTTAAAGTATAGTAATAAATTCTCGAAAAAGAATAAAAAAAATTCTCAACATACTTTTTCAAAACAATTTCCTCAAAAAACATAACAATTGAATGAAAAGATTTCTCATGAAAAATTAAAATCAAAAGTGTGGGCCCTGGCATAAAATTCCAAGGTAAGTAATCACTTCAGTGCTCACACTTTTTATTTAAATTTTTTATGAGAAAATTTTTCATCCAATTATTATGTTTTTTGAGACAATTGGATTGAAAAAGTATGTTGAGATTTTTTTTTATTCTTTTTTGTGAATATTACTATATTTTATTAACCGAAAGTGTGTTTTTTTTAATTGAATTTTTTTATTTTGAAGTCGGTTAAAAAGGAAAGCAGCTCAAACATGCGAGTTGAATGAGTATCAAAAATTTTGATTTTGGGGTAATGAAATTTTTGGAAGCTAAAATTTTTATAATCAGTTACATTTGTGAGCCCAATCGTAGAAAGGGTGCCTTATGGTGGTGTGATCGTCTAATGGTATTCCTTTTTCCAAAGTTTTGTTAATAACTTCTGATTTTTTTACTGTATGAAAAAATGTTTCATACAAAAGTTGTTCCAATTTAAATTTTCCACAAGAACCCATTCTTTCAATTTTTCTCTCAGATGCACTGTTGAGGAGAATTTTTATTGGTGATCCTGAAAAATTATATGAAAACGAAACACATTTTAAACACCCCTTCTACGATCAGACTCACATTTCATTTTAAGATATTGTAAAGGAAGTGGAAAATTTAGGATGATAAAACAACAGTTGATAAAGCTGTCTGAAGAGAAGTACAATTACTTCAGAATAAGTAAAAGGGAAGAAGAACAGCTACTCACATTTCTTCGAATACACTGATGGGTAGTAGGTATAGGGAACGTAGAAAAGTCCAGCTAATTTTTTAGCTACAGGTCTTCTTTTTCTTACAACTCTGTACAATATTTTATTGTACAGTAGAAAAAAAAAACACAAGCTATTACTTATTATATGTATGTAGGCAATTACTTTGTATTACTCTTTTTTTGGTACTTTTTTAGTTTTTGTTTTAAAATTTTAATTAATACCTATCAAATAGAACGATTCTAGTCGAGTTTCTTTTTTGTAATATTTTTTTTCCTTCAGTATGCTTCACTTTCTTTTTAGAGGTAGGTACTGAAGAAACAAGATTTTACGAAATCACTGTTTGAAAACTTTTACTTTCTGTACAGAAAAAAACTTTTTGAGAGAAAAACTTTTGTTTAGTCTTCGTTTTCTTGTCGCCTTTCGTCTAGGTTGCGCAGAATTAGCTGTAAACTTTTCTCTAACAATGGTTATTAAATATGACTTGGACCGTCATTTAGCAGCGTTTGCCTAGTTCGAAAGGGGAAAAAGACAAGAAAAAGAAAGGACAGAAGTAACAAAAACATGGGAGAGGTAGGCCCACGAAATAAGGGTTGTCTGGCGCGCGTTAAGGGTAAAGAAAAGTTTTTCAATTCTAATTATAACCCTTTTAAAAAGTGAAACTTTTATACGACACCTACAGTTGGCCCGTTTGCCACCGTAAAAGTAGTTTTTTTATTACGTCAATATCCTGTCTCTTTTTGTATAACAACGTGTCACAATGATTCGGATATCACCTCTTTTTAAAACCATTTTTTGCCTTTTCAAGATGTGTGTCCTTTGGATGACCTTACGAATCGCGTGTGCTCACTTGCTCAGAGACTACTTACCATCATTATAAAGTGTTTTAACTATCGCTTGTAAAATTACACGTCCTTCTGGCACGTTTTCTTTTATCTATCACTCACGTAGGTACGTTTTTGAAAACCAAATGACAATACAAATGCTGTGCGGTTTTTATGTGCAAGACAGCGCGCAAAGTTGACAAAGACCAATGCAAAGAATAATTTCACTTGAAAGGGGGACAAAAAACTTTTAGGTGTTTGGAGGTTTAAAGGTGACTGTGGCAAAACACTTTGCGGTAGCGGTTAAGAAATTAATCGCGGTGAGCCGGCTTCGGCTTGGTAAGAAGCAGGGTGTAGAGACGGTTTCGGGTTTAAATATGTTGATTATGTGCCATAGCAAGCGAGCCAGACGTATGTTTACAGAGAAGTGTCTCGTTTACTTTAGAGATTTTACCACGTATGAAACTACAAATACACGATTTAATTGCGCCCTGATATTCTGTAAACGCTTAGCATACCAAAAAAGGGGAGATGGGTGGATGGCGGAAAGTTCTAGTTGAGGTGTGAAGATCATGGTGGGTTTCATTTTGAACCGCAACCGTTGTAAAATGACGAGAAAATTCAAATAACTCACTTTATCATACTTCATCGTTCTTAAAAAAAAACCTACTCAAGTAAAGAGATCACGTTCGGGATTAGATGAGAGATCTGTGTAAGAAAATAGACAGAAAAAACAGCTCGAAATTAAGTAAAACGTACAATTACAAAAAAAAAAAAAGAGAGAAAAATAAAAACAAAAATGAAACACAATTGTAAAAAATTATTTAAGTACGTTTGCGTCGCTGGTAATAGTTAAAAATGCTTAATTATGCGTAACGCGTAAATACGACGATTTTCACCCTCAAATTATGAAAAGCGCACGTTAAAGACCGGCTGGTTTGGAGTGGCTTGTACAGTAGTACACGAGGAGAAAAAAAACAATAGTAGCGTTTTCTTTCTCTTTTTTTCTAGCCACTGCAAAAAGCATCGTGATGCTTTTTACAGTGATGCTGACGTCGCCGCTGAAGACGAGAGCAAAACAATTGTAAAAATAAGAGATTGGAGTCAGTTAAACAGGCAGATATTTTAGCAGTCACGTTTTGCCTTTAATCTAATTTCATTCTAGAAAGAATGATGCTTTTGGAGATACCAATGCTTGGTTATTTATTCGACGTTCAAATGGAAGTTTTTTAACCCTCTCGTTGAATTTACTCCCCGGTGTCTCTGTAGTTAGCGGCTGCACCGCGTCGCGTATTGCGGATAAATTTTCGAAGGGATGCAAAAGTGGAAAAAACTAAAATTAATAATGTTTTCACGCTGAATCCCTGTCAAAATGGGTGTTTTTTGAAGGTTTAAATATTGATGAACACTGGGCTCTATTAGGCATCACCGCGAAAAAAATTATCAATCATATTCTATAATAAATTTAATGTTCTGTAAAATTATTAAACATCAAGTACTTAATCACTAATCAGTTGTGTTTTTTTTTTTTTTACAGGTGAGTAGCTAATTAGTGAATTTTCAAGTTCTACAATGTTGATAATGATTTGGTGAAGAGTAGGGTTTCTCATGTAAGAATCTTGCATTAATAAGTAAAGTACAAATCATTAATTATTTTAGGTAGGTACTAGTTATGTAGGTGGATAGACTTGAAAGAAGCATATTCTATGTATTTATTATAGAAATTTTAAAATGTTGAAAAATCACTTGATTTAAAAATACCTATACGTAAAAAATCATGCAAAATATAGAACTGTCTTGAGGATGAATGAACACTTCATGTTTGAAAAGCTTGGTTGAAAAATAAACGAATTAAATGACAAAGCTAAGTTCTTACTAATAATTAAAATGTGCTTGAAAAAGAACTAATTTTTCAAAATTTCAATGTTTCAATTTTAACGACCCCTAAATAAAAATCCGCCCTTCCAAAGAATTTTCATTTTATGTCCTCCTCAAGAATTTTCTAAGAAAAAAAAACTTTCTTTCTGCAATAGGGAATGAATTAATTGAGGAAACTGTTTTTTATAGCGATATTTAAAAGATTTTTTAAAATGTCATATGGGTTGCCTACTTGATCGCATAAAAGGATGTGGACATCTTCATTACTATAATTATGTAGTAAGTACACCAAAGTGATTCTTATTTTGTGCTTCCAAAATTTTTCCACGCCAGTTCCTAAAATTGTTCATTTTTACAACAAAATAATTCCCTTATTTTTTGTTTTTTTCTCCAACTGAATTTTAATGTAGCCCCAACTCACCCTCAATTATTTAGAAAAGTGGAAGAAGAAACTTCAACCTTTTTTCGACAACAACTCATTGAAATTATTCCTTTTCATGAGAATCCCCCCTCAAATTTTTAATTTTTCAATTTTTCATGTAACTTACTTCTACTCAAGTGGTGTGGCACCTTCAATTTTTCAAAAAAAAAAAAAAAATTGTACTACTACCCCTTATTTAGAAAAAAATTAAAAATGATCTGTTTTTCAAAATTTTGCCTTTTTTTCTTCTCTAAGCCACCAAAGTTGCTCCTTTTCATGAGAATTGATTTCCAATTTTTTTTATTTCTTGTGTGAAATGTAGGGGTGGACATCGCTTAAAATTCAGTCAAAGAAAAATTTAAAAGCATCTATGAAATTATTTTTGACGATCCTGCGTCAAAAAATATTGCTCATTTTTTTGATTTTTGTTTTTTTGAAAAATTTGCAGTGCTCCAAAGTAGCTTTTGATTTGAAGCTAATCGGGTTAAAAGTTGAAAGCTGAGGATTAAATCTCATGAAAGCAAATATATTTTTTTTATCTTAAAAACATAGGAAAAAAATGCAAAAGTTGGAAAATTTTTTATTTCAGTGAGAAAAATAAATAGAAATTCAAGAATTATTTTTCATGAAAAAAAAACAATTTTGATAGGTTGGACCAAAAAAAAAATAAATTAAAAAAAAATAATAAAAAAGAATGCAAAACTTTGAAAATTTTATATATTTTTTTTCAAAGTGGGGGAGAGGACTGTTTTATAGAATAAATGAAAATCAATTTTTTTTTTCAGAACCGAGTACTACTTCTTAAAAATTCAAAGTAATTTTTTTCACATTTTCAAGAAAAGCTGTAAAAATTAAAAATAAAATTTTATTTCTTCAAGAACTGAAAATTTTTCAAAATCTCTGAATTAAAAAAAATCTCCAATTCACAAAAATTACCGAATTTTCAAAAATCATCATTTTTTAAAAATTGTAATTTTCTCACAAACTGACAAGTTTTCAAAAATTATTGAATTTTTAAAAATCTTCAAGTTTCTAAAAATTTCCAGTTTTTCATAAACTGAAATTTTTCAAAAGTTATTAGGTAATTAAATTTTTAAAAATCTTGAGACGAGAACAATAAGGATATAATGGAGCGAAATCATATACGCCGAAACGCGTCGTGTTTATATTTGTAATAATAGTGAATAAAAAATGGAGTTATAAAAATTGTTTATTTTTTTATTTTTATGTTTTTAAAAATCGCTAATTTTTAATTATCCAATAACTTTACGAAATTGTAAATTTTGAAAAATTATCAAATTTTTAGTACCTAATCCATAAACTGTCACTTTTTTAGAAATATTAAAAAAGCCATCCCCTCCCCCCCACATACTTTCAAAATACCTATATCAAGAGAAACAAAACTAGAGTCTCAATAAAACCACCCAAAAAAATTTAAATCAAAAAAATATTTTTTTTATTCACTTCAATTTTTTTTTTTAATTCTAACTATTTTTTTTTTAATTTCCAATTTTTATATTGTTTAAAAGTTCAATTTTTTTATTTTTTTAAAAATTTTGGTTCATAAATTATAATTAATTAAGTAAAACTAATCACACGCGAAAATTGAAAGTTTAACCCGCACATGAAAGTCGGAATCAATGCAGAAAATATTTTTAAGATCTTCCATAATTTTTGAATACCACTTTGACAAGGTTTTCAAAATTTTATTTTTTATAACCACTTCATAAAAATCTCATTCCTTTGAAATTTTGGAGAGAAGTCGGACTTCCATAACTTCCCTATCAAATACACTACTGGATATGTATGTACAATCCGCTTGTATCATTTTGAATATTCTGAGTTTACCAATTTCTGCTCTTCGTTTTTGAACCTTCATCGTTCGAAATGATATATCAGAAATTTTTGGTTAGGATGCAGATACGAAAGGAAAAAAAACTACCAGGGAAAAATTGAGGTTCACGTGTCATTACTACACGCAATATTTATCACAATAATATCGCCTTTCGCTTACTCTGTTTAACAAATAAAAATAGAAAGGGATGAATGAGAAAGAGGAAGGGAATTAATTTCTCGACGCATGTAATTATTGAATGTTGAAATAGGCAATTGGCTTTGTATCAGCTGAACGATATATTGTTGATTTTTTTGTTGCTGATTTCTGTACACAAACATACCTATGTCAATCTCGATTTTTTTTTTCATTCATTTCACCTCAAATAATAAATGTTTGAAAAGGATACACGATAATAAATGGCTTAGACGAAGCCGCCGCGTAAAATTAATATCGAGTAGATATCTGGCAAGGCATCATATGTACTGTACCTACAGCAGCATCACCATTCACCATCACCCAAACTATCAAATCGAATGTTTTTCAAACGAACGCTTTTTAATATTTACCGATTTTCTGAGGCTGTGTGTTTGGCCCCGTCAGCTATGTACGTATAATGTTGGCGTATATAAATCGAGTAAACAAAATAAAGATTAATAAAAAATTAATGTCGTACGACAGTCGTGTACATCTAGGTGATTTTTTTTTTCACCGACGACGTCAACTCGTTTAAACGTTATTGAAAAGAAATGATTTATCACACTAGGCGACGCTTTTATTTATAGTATAAATTTTTTTGTTGGTAACTTTTATGATTTCAATATTTTCCACTCGAATGGGTTAATATTTACGTTCGGTTTAAATTAAGGAGAGAAAAAAAACAGTTCAATCGATGCGATACTTCGTGTCGACTGATAATATTGTATGGGTACGAAAGAGCATAGACAAATTGCTCATTTTTCAAGACGAACGAGAAGTAAATTTGCCGTTAAAATCGTTCACTTCGGGTTACGCTTCTTCTTTTCTTTTGTATGTGTGCGTGTATAGGTTACGCTAGTATGGGTTCTGAGGGCGTTTTTCTTTTATGCGTTCGTTAGGCCGGTGTTGTGGCTGGAAAAGAGAAATTAACGAAGTGTTTGAAAAATGAACGTAGTTTTGCGAGAGGTGATTGTCAAGAAAAGTTGCAATGCCGCAGGAAATGCGCAGATGAAACGACGGCGAAGGAATGACGCGTAAATGACGAAAATTTTTCAGGTTTCATGGTTAGCGGAGCGAGCTCGGTGTGGATACGAGGGAATAATGTGATTTGATCGCAATTCGTACGATGAAATCAAGTGTAAAGCTGAGGTGATTATTTTGGTTAGAAAAATGTATTACGAGTTGGAGCGAAATTGGAAAAATTATCGTAAGATGGTCTGGAAGATTGGGTTACAATCATGAAAATTATTTTTTTAATCATATGAACGAGTGGTTTGAGAGAATTTCAGATTTTTTTCTGTTTTTCTTTTTAGGTAATGTAATTAGAAAATGAAATTATTTACACCATATTTTCATTTAAAAGAAGTCTGTTTTTAAAATTTACCTGAAGTGATCTACCAAACTTCAATAACTAGGAACTAGTAAACCAGTAACAAACCAGTAACAAAAAACACACCACTCATCCATGCACTCAAAAATTGAAGGAGCGAGGAAAAATAAAATTAGAAGAAACCATACTTTTTAACAACAAAAAATATAAACGATTTTTTCGCGAGACACCAGCGTTTACAACTTGATATTTTCTAGAGTGTAGCTCAATTCTTACCAGAAAAGATGACGGATTGCAATTTCATAACGTAAAATTAAAATATGAGAACGATTTTTTTCTCAAAAAAAAGAGATTTTTCTATTCCAGAGAAATTCAGAGATTTTTGTATTCAAAAAGAATTTTAAAAAATTTTCTGCTCAAAAAGAAATTGAGAAAATTAAAAAAAAAAATTAAAAAATTGTTTACTTCAAGTCAAAAAAAAAGTTGGAAATTTTATCTCGTACTCCTAATAAATCGAGAGAAAATGATTTTTTATCCCAAAAATTTTGTATCCAGAAAAATGGTCTTATTTAAAAAAAAATTGGAAATTTTTTTTGTTGAAAAAAAAAAAAAATCAGATGAAATTTTCTGATATTCGATCCAGTGGCGAATCTGAGAGGAAAAATATAGGGAAGTTGGAAAGTTGATACATCGTTTTTTTAAAGGGAGAGAAAACTGTTGGAATAAATAAAAATTCAATATGAAAGCCCTCACTTTCGGTGCACGTATTGCAATATACTATTTGAATTTTTCATCGTTCGATTGCTTAATGTAAAATTTTTTCAAATTTTTGATGAAAAAAAATCCTCAAAATTTTTTGGAAAAGAATTAATTGTTCCTTTTTTTTTGGAGTAAAAAAATCTCAATTTTTTGGATTTTTTTAAAGAAACAAATTACTTAGGTACTTTTTTTGCTCCAATTTTTTTGGGAAATAATCTCTTATGTTATTCTTTCGGACTAAAATAATTTCTTTTTTGTAATAACAAAAAAATGATTTTTTTTAAACAAACGATTTTTTTTTAAACAAACGATTTTTTAATTTTTTTTGAGGAAGAAATTTTCAAATTTTCCTCGGTCTCGTCTTCAATCATTTCTCTTATCAAAGATATCAGACATTTTGAAACATAATTTTTTTTCAAATTTTAATGAATTTTAACATGGATATGTTTTTTTCTGCTGAGGGTAATTCCAAAATCCGCGTCACGCTAATCCGCGTCACGCTGATCCTCGAGACGATAAATCATTATGACTTTTGAAAACTTAGAATTTTGGTAGT
>FIZV01044347.1:0-10666 GCA_900050545.1 Trionymus perrisii | reverse complement strand
AACAGGGTGGAGAAATGGCAAACCTGGTGAGATATTAAAGAAAAAAAAAAAAAAAAAAAAAAATACAAATCAAAACAAAATTAATTAATAAAAATATCATATTTAAGGAGGTGGAGCCCGCAAATCATTTGGAAATCGCAAAGAAGGTGGATTTTTCAAGCGTAGAGATAACGATTACGGCCCTTATGAAAGTCGTATGCGTGCACGTTTTGGTGGTAGTCGTGGACCAAATGAAAATCGAGATGGTGATCGCCCTGACAATCGCAGATCTTATGGAGATCGAGGCAATGACCGCAGGTCATATGGAAATCGTGATAATGGCGAAAGAGGTGATCGTAGGTCATATGGTGCAGGAGGTGGTGATCGTAGGTCATTTCAAGACAGAGGTGACAATCGCAGGCCATACCAGGACAGAGGTGGTGACCGCAGATCATACCAGGACAGAGGCGGTGACCGCAGACCATACCAGGACAGAGGTGGCGATCGCAGACCATACCAGGACAGAGGTGGTGATCGCAGATCATACCAGGACAGAGGTGGTGACCGCAGACAATACCAGGACAGGGGTGGTGAGCGCAGGTCATTTGGAAATCGAGATGGTGAACGTAGATCATTTAGAAATGACGCTGATAGGGGTGATCGTAGATCATACAGAGATCAAGATAACGATCGACGATCCTACAATAACCGTGATGACGGTGGTAGAGGAGGCTACGATAATAGGAACCGTGATCGTAATAATGAAGACCAGCCTCGTCGAGACAATGAGAGAACACGCCCATATCCATACATGCTTGATAATCGAGGTAATGATCGTCAAGATCGCCGGTCTTTCAGGGGACGCGACGAATCTCAAAAAAGAGGTGCTAAACACCACAATTTTGGAGAACATAATGTTACAAAATATCGCGTCATTATGATGACAAATAAAACCAGGAAGGGTATCGATCTGAAAGGCACTGCTACAATGAATTTGGACGGATCATACTTCGAATATAGCGATAGAAAAAAACATCATTCCGAAAAAGATAGCTCAGAATACGCCACTGATCGCTCAATAAAAGGAGTTACATTCAGCTCATCAGAATCTTCAGAACAAGAGCAGCAGCCTGCTGTGAAAGTTTCACCAAAACAAAAACACGTCTCTTCAGAAACAACCTACGAGGAGCCATCAGAAACTGATGAATCAACCGATTCCGATTATGAGGAAGATTCCGCAGAAGGAAACTCAGCCCAAAAAGATGACGAGGAAGACTATTCGGAAATAAAATCTGACCAAGGAGATGTCAAGTCCCAAGATGAAGATTCAGTGGCGTTGGATTCCAAATTAAAAGATTACAGCACAGAGGATGATTATAGCGAGGATGAAACACCATTTAAACAAGATTCAGAATACAGCGATGATGAAAAAACTACCAAACAAAAAACTAAAAAACCTCCAGCCACATCTCCATCCCAAAAATCTTCTGCGACACAAGACCATACCACTGATGAAACAACCACCAAAACGTCAACAAAAAATCGAAACCATAGAACAGCAAAACTTACAAGTAAAAAAGATCAGCTCACCAAATCATCTGCAAAAAAACATTCCTCAGAAGAACACTCTTCGAACTATGAAGACTCCTATAAAGAAGACTACACAAAAGAGAAGTCTGGTCATTATGAAAAAAAATCCTCCAAACATACACCATCTTCCAAAAGATCAGCGGTTCAAGAATTTATAAAAAATGAAGATTTGTCGACGCATGAAAATTCGGACAATTACAAAAACTCCGATGAATATGAACAGGACTACAGCGAGAAAAGTCTAGAAAAATCCACCAAACTAGAATCTGCTACAAAGGAGGACGACCCTAAGCTATCTTCAAAACCTATCAAAAATCATAAAACATCACTCAAGAACTCCAATGAAGATAGCTACACAGACGACGAGTCAAAAAATCCTCCCAGAAGTACCGCTGCTTCAAAAAAAAATCACCCTTCTAACACTTCTGCAAAACCCCCAATCCCCAATCGTAAAACATCACTTGAAGACTCCAGCGAAGAGAGTTATACAGATGACGAGTCGAAACATCCTTCCAAACTGACCCATGCTCCGAAAAAAGATCATCCTTCTAAAATTTCTACTGCTATTCGCAAAACTTCAATACTCAGAGACTCCCACAAAAACAATCGTGCAGACGATGAGCCAAAAGATGATAAAAAACTTACTCAGCCAGGACGTACCACTCCACCAAAAAAAGAAACACCTTCCAAGACCCCCTCCAAAACCTCTCCACAACTGAAGCCAAAAAAAGGTGACGAATCATCACCCAGCGAAGACTCCAAAGAATACGACTCCTCGTACCAACACGACTACACTGAAGAGAAATCAGAAAATTATGATAAGTATGCCAAACATCCACCTCCTGAAAAATTGAATCCTCAAGATGTGGAGTCCTTTTACGACGACTCGCATCAAAGCGAAGAACTTTCGGAAGAAACCATGAAAAAGTTGTCATCAAAACTCAACTTTTTTCAAGAGAATGTCTACGTCTATAATACCCAAAAAAAAGAATACGAATTTGTACACGAAGCCGCGTTCAAGAAGATGAACATAAGTAAAGACATTGCTTTTGGCAACACGGGTAGAATACAAGAGACCAAAAGTCGTGTAAGAGCCAACGCTGTAACATTGAAACCAGTTTTTTATAAACAGCTAAATAATACGTGGACTATTTTTACCGCCTCTCAGAATCGTTATACTTCTCGTCCACATCCACCACGTAAGACATATTATGGCAGACCTTCCAGAGTCAGACATGCACATCCTCCAAGGGAGAGAGCAAAACAGTGAACGGATCTGCGCATTTCAGTATCTGTCATACCTCAAATTTACAAATTCTTGGAGGTCTTGGAGCATCATTAACACATACCAAATACTCCTCACTAGTGTTTCTTCCTTTTTTCATGCACTGGTGTTCTTTAAGAACATAACAATTGCAGAACATTCATTTTTTAAAGCATTTGCTCAGAAATTATCGAGCATTAAGTACCAAATAAGCTTTCAATCGTCTACCATCACTAACTTGAACAAATTAATTGTGATAGTGGTTGTCTACTTGGAAATTTTCAGGAGCAGTATTGAATTCATATCTCGAATAAATAATTTTTTGAATACTAGAAAAATTTTCCCAAAATGATCAATATGTTTGAAGATGTTATCAATGGCGATATAAATCACTACTTTTGATAAGACATCACAGGTTTACTTATCACAATAATTCAGGAAAAAAACTTTGAAAATTTTCTGTTTTCTAGTTCATTCGATACACTTTTGGTTGTCGGAGATAGGCACCTAGTTTATTAATCGATATGGAAACATCACATTATAAAATTTGTATAATTTTTGTCTTGCATAACTTAATCAAACTATGAAAAAATTAGAATAAATTGTTAATAATGTGACATTTTTTTCAAACTCCTCTCAATATGAACTTGGTTTACTTTTCGGTAAGTTAATAACATATTCAATCTTGTTGATCGCTTTTTAAAATAAACCTATGGTAACTTGCAGATTCTCTGCTCATTCTTCTCTACTCCTCCATGCGATACTCAAAAGCTTCTTCCGCCTCGTAGACGTTTCAATAACTTACCAATAACTGTAACACGCACAACACACATGGATCGTGCAAATTTTCTCGCCAAAGCACTCTATGGTATGAATTTATGTCTACAACCAAAATATGGTCAAGTATTCTTCCCATTTGATCGGGAGCATTTCCCTTCGTTGATGTCCAAACCACTTCTCTACTACCCGATGATAATCGATCGCGTGATTAACCGAAAACCCATCATCTTACCGCAAACTTTTCAACAAATGGGTAAAGCGTTATCTTATCTGACCGAGATAAGAGATTACTTCAAGACCAAGCTGAAAGGGGATGGCAATACCACATCCGCATTAATACCACCTGCTGCAAAAATCATCTCTTGGGAACAGAAATTAATCAGATATTTGCACGCGTTTCAGAAGAGTCGATTTTACAGACCATTGAAAGTTTTTGTTGGATTTTTCATTCCTGTTTGCATAATAAAGATGATACGTAAAAGACAGACTGCCAGAGAAGAGGCTATGTGTCATAATGCTACCGAATTTATTCGTGTAGCTAAGAATGTATTTTATCGGACAACTCAACATTATCAACATCAGCATCATTTGCCACATCACCATTATTGTCATCATTGTCATCATCATCACCATCATCATCACCATTGAGGATTCATCGACAATCATTTGAATTTAAAATTTAAAGAAATTGCAAATTCCATTTTTTACTGAAAACATTTCTGGAACATATACCCAGTCAGAAATTCGAAAGCAGAAGATGTTTTCGAAATTAAAATAGCTTCTGTTGAACTGTTTGATATAATTTTCAAAAAATGTACTTACCTACTTAAATTTTACTGAAATGAAGCGTAAGTAGTATCAACGATATAAGTCCAAAATCAGCTTGGCTCTTGACATATTGAAACACATTGCTCTAGATTTGGCGGTTTTTAACTTGCCTTCGATCTTCTGATTTATACTGTTAGAATTTCAAAAATTCTGTAAGTATAAGTAAGAACATCGAAGGAAAGTTAAAAACTGACAAAGCTAGAGCAATGTGTTTCAATATGCCAAGAGCCAAGCTGACTTTGGACTTATATCGTTAATACTATTACCCTTCATTGTTTATCATCCTATTAACTATCAAGATGTCACTATTGATAAAAATGATAAACACTTGAATCGAACCGTAATACGTGAAAAGTTCAATTTTATTCTTTGTTTGATGTGAATAATTAACACCAGTACATGGTGACTCAGAATTGAAGTATTTTGAAATTTTTATAAGTGCTTTTTTCTGTTAAGTCGCTAAACTTTTCCCAAGGTATATAAAAAAAAAACTTTTTGTACGAGAACATTCTGCCTATCTTCAAACTGGAAGGAGCAACTAGGGTTTTAGAATTTTTTTCTATGCGTAGAACTCATGTGGAAAAAATTTTAAAATTAAAAAGAACAACGAAAAAAAAAAAAAAAAAAAAAAAGTTAAACGTTCTTAATACCAAGGTCAAAAAAATTAAATAATGCTAAATCGAAAAAAACATGTTTTTAGCAATTTTTCAAAAAAGTGCTACCTATAAGATCAAATTTTGAAAAAAAAACAACAAAATTTTGAAAAATTTGTTGAAACAGAATTATTTAAAAAAATAGTTTTTGAGAAAAACAAAATTTTGAAAAATTTGTTGAAACAGAATTATTTAAAATAATAGTTTTTGAGAAATTTTTGAAAAATTTATTTTCAAATCGTTATTTTAAAAAAGTTGTTTTGACAAAATTTCAAAAAAAAAATCATTTTTATGCAAAATTTTAAGAAAATGTTTTTACAAAATTGGGAGAAAATTCAATAGGTAATTTTGGAATTTTCTTTATTCCTGTTTTAAAAAATTGACAAAAATTTTTACAAACAAAATTGAAAAATGGTTTACAAAAATTTGAAGGAAAAAGTTGGAAATTTCTTTTTAATAATTGTACCTAATCAAACTACTATAAAAAAATTGGGAAAAACAATTTTTTTTTTAAATTTTGAAAGTCTTTGTTTCGCAAAATTTGAATAAAATGTTTTTACAAAGTCAAGAAAAAATGTTTGACAATTCTGATATTTTTATTTATTTTTTAAAAATCAAATCAAATTTTTGAAAATTGTTCACAAAAATAAAATAAAAATTGCTTTCAACAAGTTTTAAAAAAAAAAGTTTTTTAAACCAAATTAAAAAAATTGTACCGACCTATGCCTGATATTTTGTATATTGACAATTTAAAAAAAAAAGTTTTGATCAAAATTTTGAAAAATTAAAAAATATTTATAGATATATAAAATTATATCGTGATTTTGGAATGTTTGTTGAAAAAAAAAATCCATTTTGGAAAATTTAAAATTTTTTTTTCAACTTGTTGTTTTGAACAAAAATTGATTAAAAAATTACGTAAAATTTGAGAAAAGAGCAAACTGTATTTTCTTTAAAAATTGCATTTTTTTAAACAGAATTGAAGAAAAAAATTTATAATGAAATTGTAAAAAAAATTGCTTCAGGAAAAATTTTGAAAAAAGTTGAAAAATTAAAATGAAAATGAAATCTGAAAAAAAATGTGTCGATTGAAATTATTTGAAAAATCGTTTTCGACAGCATTTAAAAAAGAATAAAAAATACTTGAATCTTTTTAAAACAAAATTTAAAAAAATCGTGTTGAATAAAAATAATGGAAAAATTGTTTTTGACAAAATTTTGATAAAAATCATTTTGAAAAATTTATTTTGAAAAAAATTTTTAAAAAAGGAGGAAAAAACTGTTCTGTTTGTATTTTAACAGGCTCGAGGAATATTGATAAATTTTTAAAAATTGTTTTTATAATTTTGAAAACATTTTTCAAAGACTTATCTTGGCTTCCTTTGAACAAAATTTCAAACATAAGTAAATTGTTTGTTTCTTGACAAAACTTTAAAACATCGATTTTAAAAAAATTCATCGTTTTCAATAAAAAAATTATTCCTATGAAATGAAATTCTCTTCAACTTACATCCTTTCTTCCATCCCTCTGAGGCTCGTAATCATATTAGATTACTTTTAATATTCTAAGAAGAAACTATGACGATTGACGAATCATTACGTACCCTTATTGGTTCGTGTTATTACTCGCAAAATAATTTCAATTTTGATCCAAATGTCGATTTTTTTATTGGAATTGGAAATTTTTTATTGAATAACTCGTTTAATGAGTATTATCGCAGGTATAATACGAGTTAATTAAGAATAAAAAATATTTTGAAATTAAACTCTCGTCGATAAATACTTATGTACATCGAAAAATCGCGATCGTAATACTGTACCTACCTACCTACGTATTTATTGGACGTGCATAATATAATTGGATTGGTTCTTCGTATTTGTATTTTTTTACACGAAACAAAGCAGTGTTTTGTTTTTGCTCGAAAACAGATCGTGTGATGGACAATGGACATACTTAACCTATTTTCTTTCGATAATGGTCGAGTGATAAAGAGAGTGAAAAGGTTCGAAAAATTCGTTCATAAAAAAACACCGTGATATGGGCTTGATTTTATTTACGTGTTGATGGGAGTATTTTTTTCAAAAATAATTTAGTGTTTTTACCCAGAATTTTTGTAATTTTTCAAGCACTGGTTTTTACCCAGAATTTTTGTAATTTTTCAATCACTGATCTCTTATTTTGTAGTAGGTAATTCCAAAATATATACCGATGGGTTTATTACCTACTGTTAATGGAGGTGTTGGCCTGTAGCTCAGCAAAATAAGGAGATTAAATTCCATTTTGGGGCAGTAAACATTTTTTGATTTTATAATGGTCTTTTTGGTGCTCTGATTAGGCACCAAAAAAGTCACAGAATTTCACACCTCGAAAAGTTCCCAAATGTGGACCTGAAGTGATCCTAGGGTTGTTTTTCGCTTATAACGCTTCAAATAAGCATTTAAACGAAAAAATGGTCATAACTAAGATTAAAGTGCATAAAATTTGCAACAAAAAAGGTCCTATTCATTTTTTTCGAAAAGTGAACGGGTGGCGCAAAAAGAAGCGTCGAAACATACAGGATAAAAAAATTAAAATTACTCCTCATCGTTGTTTTTCACTTATAACTCTTCAAATAAGCATTTAAATGAAAAAATGGTCTTAATTGAAGTTGAAGTATATAAAATTTACAACAAAAAAGTTTCTATTCGTTTTTTTCAAGAAGTGAACGGGTGACGCAAAAACAAGCGTCAAAATTTGTATGGAAACTTTATCAACGTATTTCCTTAGCCAAAAAGAAAAAAAACTTGCTTAGTTTTAAAATAATCTAGGTACTTATGTAGATAAAAAAAGCACACCGTGATTTCTTCGCTATCTAGTAAAAATTTTCATATGCTAAATCGACTCATATGCATGATTCAAGTTCGAGCACTCGAATTTCTTATCTGCTCGGATTAAGTAATTTTTTGGTAATTAAAAAATCTTCTATGGAGGAATTTCGCTCACGTGCTACGCATCTGGAAGAACGTGATCGTTTCTTAATGCCTCATGCGAATAATCTTTTTTGGATGATTACTTTTGTTCGTAGGAATGGCGTACGCGATGTTGGCAAATGTTCCTCCGGTCGTCGGAATATACATGGCTTTTTTTCCAGTCCTAGTTTACGCTTTCCTTGGTACCTCTCGGCATGTTTCAATGGGTTAGTATTGGATGATTTCGATCGATCGATAAGATCTCGAATTAATAATGTAACGTAATTCTAGGATCTTTTGCCGTTGTTTGTTTGATGACTGGAAAAATCGTCAGCGAGTACTCTACTCCTCAGTATGAATTAAATATGGTATCTTCGAATAGTACCGAAAGTGTCGAAACATATTCGCCTATACAGGTCGCAACTGCTGTATCATTTACAGTCGGCATTTTTCAAGTTAGTTGACACCGAAGTAATAATTACCTAGTACTTAGATTATCTACATATTAAGATGCTGATAACGTAAGATCGTGCGATCGAGATACTGATCTACGAATAGTAATTAAATTTTACATAATAAGCCAATTGGCCGATTCATTCGATGAACCTATTTTTGTTTTTCAAATTGCAGATGTTAATGTACATGTGTCGATTAGGAGTTATATGCTCCCTTTTATCAGACACGCTGGTTAGTGGGTTCACCGCTGGCGCAGCTATGCACGTGTTTACCTCACAAATCAAAGATATTTTTGGATTCCAAATTTCCAGCCATTCTGGAATGTTTCAAAATGTTTTTGTAAGTGATTCAGTAACCGAATAGAAAACTCGGTTTTTAAACGGTACTAATTTTTTCCTTTTAAAATTATGTTCGCAGACCTATATTGAAATATTCAAACATTTAAGTACCATCAATTATGTAGCAACTCTTGTTTCTGTGATAACTATATTTATATTAGTTTGTAATAATTCTTTTTTAAAGGTGAGTATTGCGCGGTATTATTTCAATTTCTTATCAAACTATGTTCTATGTACTATTATCGTTACGCAGACTCTAAATTACGTTTTTTATATTCATCGCATTTACAATGGATTCGATTGTTTATTTTACTCCCAGATAGAAGTGTTGTTTGGTATAAATTATGAAATAACTAGGAGATTAAAAACCAGCTTGTGCGTGTCAAATTTTAAGAAAAACAGTCTCTTGTTTTAATTAAAATAATAATACCTAAAATTTAGGACGAGACTTTAACAAGTTGAATGGATAAGGTATGCCTTGTTTTGACGCGATAGGCAATATATTGAGCGTGGAATGAAGTGGAAGTATTTTTATTTTAAGATTATTGACCTTTTTTTTTCTCGATTGAAAATAATTTAGGTACAATGGTACATTACATAGGTACATACATTACATTCGTGTCAGATAATTCATCAGATGTTTAATTTCCAATAATTTTTTTTATTTTCAGCCATGGATTAGTAAAAGATGTGTGTTTCCAGTTCCTATTGAATTAATTGTCGTTTTAATCGGTACAATTGTTTCAAAATACAGCAGTATATCCTCAGCCAATGGCTTAAAAGTTGTTGGTCATATATCAGTTGGGTAAGTATAAAAATGACTACCTGAGCCAGAGTTGGGCAAACTCTGGACAGAATTTCAGACTCAACTCATAAATGCGGATTTTGCCGGAGTTGGAGTTGACATTTTTTTCTAGCCATACCTACCTAATTGATGTAGAAATTTTAAACTATTTTTTAATTTCAGTAGAGTACGTTTTGTAACATAAAATTTCCCTTAAAAATCATAATTTTTTTGGTAAAAAAAAAATTGACGAAGGAATAATTTTTTTTTTTTAAATTGATGAAATCATTTTTAAAAATTCATATTGGAAAAATTTGCAAAAATTCTTGAAGCCCCAGTATTTCGAAAACGTTTTAAATATTTTTCAAGTTTTAAAATTTTTTAATAAATTTTTTAAAAACATTTTCATTGTTTTTAATTGAAAAAAATAGCAAAAAATTTTCTCTTTAAAAATTGAAAAAAGAAGTTGAAAATCCACTAAAAAATTTATAACAACTGTTGAAAAAATTTGCGGAAAAATTTTTTTATTACATTTTTTTTTAAGACTCGACTTTTAAATAAATGTATTTCAAGTTTCAAAAATTTCCCATATTTTTGATAGGATATTTAATTTAATTTTTTTTTTCTAAAAAAAAAAACGAAAGAAATTGTTTTGACAAAGGTAGGTATTCTTTTTAGAATTTTCCTTTAAAACATTTTAAAAACTTTTTCTATGTCACCCACCCTTTTTTTTAGTTAAAAAAATGAACGTTTTGTCATTTTTTTGAATAAAAAAAAAATTATAATTTTTAAAAAATTCGAAAAAATTCTCGAAAAAAACTGTACTAATAATTTTTTTTAAAGCCTCTGTATTCCAAAATTTATAAAATATTTTTCAAATTTCAAAGCATAAAACAAAAACAATTTTTTTTATTCAAACATTGATTTAAAAAATCCATCAAAAAATGATGTGTGCTGGAAAAATTTAGAAAAAATTATGGAAAAATTATATTTACTTAATTGGTGTCGGTATTACATACCAATACCACACTGTTTTCCGTGGGAC
>FIZV01044326.1:0-13637 GCA_900050545.1 Trionymus perrisii | reverse complement strand
TGGGGGTCTCATTTTTTGTTTTTAAAAATTCTTACGAAGAATTATCAAGAATCACCATAAAAAAAAAAAAACTAAAAAAAAAAATCAAAAATTTCCTCGATAAATATTTTCAAAGAAAGTCCTGGAGAATTCCCTGAAAAATCTTTAAAAAGTTTATTCAAGTATCTAATTTTTGTAAATATAAATTTTAATACCTAATTCTTTTGTAATTTCTCACAATAAAAATGTTTTTGAAAATTGAAAAAAAGGCCTATGAAAATTCCTCCAACAAAAGTTGTATCAAGAAATGATTTATAAGTAAAAAAAAAAAACATAAAAAACACAAAAAAAAAAGCGAACAAACAAAAAATGCTATTGCTTCTTGAAAAATTGAAATAAATAAATACGAGTACATACAAAAGAATCCCAATAATGCAATTTTTTCTACAAAACTTTTTTGGAACATTTTTTTAAAGAAAATTTTTTCATTTTTCTAAAAGATAAATTTTGTAAAAAAATCTCAAAAATATTTGGTTACATACTGTAAAAAAAATATCAATAGTTTTTTTGAAAAAAAATCGATGTCAAAAATTTGACAATTAATTTTTATTATTAAAAATAAAAATTACGAAAATGTGACATTTTTAGACGTCATAAATGTAATATTTTCAAGTGTCATTTATGTGACATTTTTAAGCGTCATAAATACATATTACATTTTAATGTCAAAAATGTGACATTTTCAAGTGTCTAAAATATGACAAAATGTGGTGTTTTTTGTGTGAGGAAATGTTTTTTTAAATGTCAGAAAATATTATGTTTTTAATGTCAAAAATTTGACTTTTTAAAAAGTAAAAGTGGTGACATTTTCAAGTGTCTGAAATGTCACTTTTCCAAGTGTCAAAAATGTGACATTTTTCAAGTGTCATAAATATGTCATTTCAAAGTGTCCAAAAAGTGACAATTTTAAGTGACTAAAATGTGACGTTTTCTAATGCTTGAATTGTTACATTTTGTAATGTCGAAAAATATGGATTTTTTTTTGTGTGAGAAACAGCCGGGAGTAAGTTCATAAAATTTGATTTCTGATAATTTTTTGTAAGTGAGTAGTAGGTACCAAAATTTTGAAGGAAAAAATAGTCGGATTGCCGTTGACCATAAAGTACCTAAAGTAAAAAAATTGTCTGGCGTAATATCGACCTCCTAAACTCAAATTTTGACATTTCCATCTGTTCTGGAGCCTCTAGCGGGATGTTGGTTTTCTCCAGTAACTTTAAATCCCAGCAGAAGGGCTCTAAATGAAATTGGCCAGCTGAAAATTTGGTTCCTTACTATTCTCGAGTACTTCAACCGAATAACACTTTTCCAGGAAATTTCAGCCGACCAGCAAAAAAGCGAATTTTTTGACCTTTTAGTTGAATTTTTAAGGAAATCAACAAAAAAACAAAAAAACAAAAAATTTGATGTAAATAAAATTTAAATCGTATCTTTCCAATACCTACCATATTGTTTTCAGAAAAGATGAATAGGTAAGTACTAAGTAGGTACTTGCATTAATCATTAGAATATTTTCCATATTTTTCTGAGATTATGCATTAAATAGGTATAAAGTATTCTCCCAAATCATCGATATTATTAACAATTGTTTTTTTTTTAATTTTTGAAAAAAAAATTGCAAATAATTAGGTAGGAAATTTATAATCAACTTGGTATATCGTAAAAACACCTCTTTCAACCCTAAAAAAGAAACACCACTTTACCTGAGATCACATTCCTGTCATGATATCCGGCCAGACGACGAATATATTTAGAAAGCCATAAAAACTAGAAGAACACGACGTAAACGACACACGAAAAAATTTCATAACACTTTATTCGATCGTAAAAAACTCGAACATGTCGTATTTTCCAGCGAAAACTGAAAACTTTCAAATTGGATTGGAACAGACGGAGAGAAACCAGCAGCTTGTTAAAGCTCGCGTAAACTCGCACTGGTACAAATTTTAAATACTTGGCGCGTATTTTCAAATGATAAGAAGTTGGAATACATTACAGTTATTGATAAGGAAAGGCGTTAAAAGAGTCGCATTTGTTTTTAACGAAATTACCCTCACATGAAAACCGTGGCTCGGTGTTGGGGCGTTACGGGCGATCCGCGCGCGCTTTCTTCATCGGAGTCAATAAAGAAGCGTTCGCACAAATTAACAAGGAGACGCCGACTCAGTGGATAAAATTTCCGCAAACAAAAACTATCCTTATTTTTCAAAAGGTTATTAGCCTAAGATTGGAATTTTTTTCCTAGTTGGGAATCCCTTTGATAAATGTAATTCAAACTTTTGCACGTGACATTTTTTATTCGAAATTGTCATTCGGCTGTTAAATACGTATGTTATCAGATATGTCAAATTCACATCCTTGGAAGAGAAATTTCCATCGCTTTCTTAACACGCCTTTGAAAATCAAAATCGTATGAATTTCTAGCTTTTATATCCTGCTCCTGCTTGAAAATATTTCATTGTAAAGTTTCCTTTATCCGAGTTAAAAAATCTAAATTTAATTCAAATTTGGAAAAATTCATTAAGTACATCAGATGAGATGTATGTTTTATCGATTTTTTCACCCCACCTCCTTCAGTTTTTTCAAACACTTAATTAATCTTAGTAATTTGAATTTTCGATTGAGAGAGAAAAAATGATAGGTATTTATCTTATCTTGACTTATTCTCGAGTAGGCCTAATCCTTTCAATACATCAATACAATGGAGGCAGAGGTGGATTAATAAGATGAAATTTACGATAAAATTCGACATCACTGACAATTTTCAATTATAAGCCCATTTCTGTTGAAATTTTCCACCAGTATTTAATTTCTTCAGATGTAATTCCTCCAAACACCTACTCCAAATCAAAAAAGATAAAAGCTGCACGATGCAGATTCGAAAAATATACACGAGCGAACTTTTAACGTACTTGCCATCGTTATAATATCAGCTCTGCTACACAATACAGTGTATATTTCGTATATCCGAGCGTTGCGGCGTGAAATCAATACCACTGTTGAGGTTTCTCGGCTTTTATCATTTTTTTCCTCACTAGTTCGCCTATTCGAATAACGATTTTTTCTAACGAAAAATTCTCATTTCAAAGTGGTCAACCGGAGAGGCGAATAACTCGAGCATATGTGAAGTACTCTCTCAAAAAAAAGCTTTGACCTCTTTCAGGTTTAATTAAGCGATATCAAAATGGACCCAGATACTTGACTTTTTATCCGTTGCGATGGTTTTATAAACAGTTGGACTTTTTCTCGTACTTGAATAAAAATACATAAACGAATCAAAGTATGCACACGAGTATAAAAAAATTTACAATGACATTTTCTCTGCACCACTGACCATTAATACAACCACCTGTTGCGGGGTGTTTCATACACCAAAGCATCAAGGATAAAAGTTTTCATCTCGAATTGGTTTCTTATTAGAGTTAGACCGAGTATATCGTTTTATTCTAAATCCGTTCTTATAAACCAATTCAAATTCTTTTCCGTAACTTTTGCCAACATGAAATAAATTTTCAACGTTGAGATTCACTTCTCATAATACCGCATTACCAAGCTCGGCCAACAGGAAAAACATTTGAAAAGTTTTCCCCTCCTTTGTCTGGTAACTTTCACGAACAGAATGAATTTTCCATTTAGATGGCTTTTCACGTCAAATGAAGTTGCCTACTTTTTAATAAATTCAGATTAAATAAACGAAATAAAGAAAAAAATAATCAATCAATTCGATACGGAGATTCCGGAAATGAATGACAATCTCTCGAAAGAATTTAATTTACACTTTTTTGGAAACTTGTTCGATTAGTTTGGAAAATAAGAAAAAATATTCCAATAATACGAAGAAAATCAGATGAACGAACGAAAAATTACATACACACAGGACGAAGCAAATCAACTTTGGAGAGCTGGGGGGGGGTCTTGAAAATGCGAACTGCAAAATCATAAATTTTCCAACAAAGCTCTAAAAATGTAATGCATCTTCAAAAAATTTTAAAAGGCCAATTTGTGAAATCTGATGAATTTTTAAAATTTGACAAAAGTTCAAAGTTTGGAAAATTTTCAATATTTTATGAAAAGTTTGAAATTTGCTGGTTCTTAAAATTGAATTCAAATTAAAATTTGATAAAATTTCCCAATTTAGTTATTTTGTACATCGTTGAAAATTAGTTAAAATTCAAAATTTGTCAAGTTTCAAATTTTAATAAACAAAATTTTCAAGTTGGATTAATGTTTAAAAATTCTAAAATTCTAAAATTTTTAAAAATCTTTAAAAAACTCGGAAAAAATTGAAAATTTAAGAAATTTTCAAAATTATTAAAATTCTCAAGGTTTGATAATTTTTTATAATTTTAAGTTATCAAAGTTTGATGAAAAAACAAAACTCGATAAAAATTGAAAATTTAGGAAATTTGATAAATTCTCAAGGTTTGATAATTTTTTGCAATTTTCAGTAATCAAAGATGAAATCTCGAAGTTTCTTTATTTTAAAATATTTATGAATCGTTATTCGATAGTTAAAATTCCACTGAATTTTCAAAAATTTTAAAAAGGTCAATTTATTTGTTCAAAATTCAAAATTTGAAACATTTGAAACATTTAATGAATTGATAAGGTAGGTACTTCGAATTTGATGATCTTTAAATTTATTAAATCTAGGTATAAATTTTTGCAAATTTTCAATTTTAACAATTTTTTGAAGTTGGATTATTTTTTGAAATTTAAAAAAAATATTGTTAACCTTTCAAATTTGAAAAAATTGGTAAATTTGATAAGTGCCTGTGTTAAACATCGATTCGACTTTTAAAACTGATTGAAATTCAAAAATTATAAACTTTAAATTTTTATAAAATTTTGAAAATTTTCTGAATTTTAAAGATTGAATAGGTACTTTAAAAAAATACCATGTTGAAGGTTTCATAAATTAAAAAATGCCCAAACTTCAAGTATTTATCAAATTTAGTACATTTTACAAAAGAATTGACCTTTGTAAAAATGAGCAAATTATGAATTTTTATCAAACAAATACTAGATTTTGGAGTTTATGCGTTAACGTGCTCCAAAAATGGGAAAAATTTGAAAATTTAATAAAATTCAAAAATTACCAAAATTTTAATTTTCATCATTGAATTCTAACCAAAATTCGATTTTGAAGATTAATTAAAATTTTAAAGATGACATATTTTGAATTTCCATATAAATTTAAAGTTACTTAGGTGTACAAAAATTGCAAAAAATTAATTCAATTTTTAAATACCTCAAACTTTTAAAATTTTCATCAAAATAAGTAATTCTTGAAAATTTCAAAAAATTCATCAATTTTAAAAACTGGTTCTGTTATAAAATTTTAAAATTTGTTTGGTGATTCATTATAACTTTAAAATTTACCAAATTTTGAATTTTTACAAATTTTTCATGATACTCAATTTTAAAAATTGTAAAAATTTAATTACCTACTCAATCTTTAAAAATTCATCTGCATAATTTTGAAAAAATTACCAATATTCCAACTTTTGCCAGATTCAAAGTTTTCTTGACTAGGTACTTTTTTTTCAAATTTTTCAAATTTAAAAATTATGAATTTTGTAAATTTGGTCAAACTTTAAATTTACATAGCCAATTATATAATTTTGAAAATTTATTCGATTTTTTTTATCGTTAGGTACTCAAAATTGCCAACTTCTGCCAACTTTTGCCAACTCCAAAACGCCACGGGAGACGTCCCCTAATCCCACTCGTCGCTTCATCACTGTTTACAAAATGTGTTGGAAGTTGGGAACTTTGACCTATAGGAGGAAAACAGTGCTCATATTAAGCATAGCTAGATACGTTACAAAGAAAAATCGATGTAATGACTAAATAATAACATGGAGAGGAGACAAACGCTGTATTTACTTTACAGGGGTAACTCCGATGAAGAATGCTCTTAACCTAATTAACAAACAACCGAGAATATTATCATAGGACATGAATATTCAGCTCGCTTAAATAGCAGAATTTACCGAGTATGCTGCTGAAAATATTACACGTCGCATATCGAGTTAGACCTTTGGAAAGAAAAACACACGGTTGTGATTTTTCATCACGTTTACAGTAGGTATATTTCAACAATCATATAACATAAAAAAAAATGGATAAAAAAACTGACGTACCCTACAATGGAATGGAGTATTGAACTAGGTATTTGTCTAGCCATCTGTGTTTGTTCTTTTCCTTAAATTCAATGTATCGATTAGGTTGATAAATTCTATCGTCCTAATCTAAAATACGAGTAATTACCTCAATTGTTCTTCCGAAACAGGGGGTAGGGATACAACATCTAAGACAGGGGTATTTCTGGAATTAGAGAGATTTGCAGCAGTACCATGAGACGAAAATTCCAAATCTCGATATATGTTTCTATAGGATCGTAAGACACACCAATGAAAATTAGGGTTATTAAATGGTACTCAGTTGTATCAGTATAGTTTACGTACTCGGATGCATTATCCATGGAAAAATTCAAATCAACTGAGTTCGGCTTGAAACTTGAAACACCCGACGATAGGAAATCATTCGTATGAGTTTGCGAGTTGTTTTGCATGGTTATAATTTCTCCTGCACCTCTGGTATCTGAATATTCGACCCTTTGCCCCCTACAATGATTTTTTTTTTGTAATGAATTATTGAAAAGTTGTACATATAAATTGTTTGAAGTGTTCTAAAAATGATTTTGATTATTTTTAGGCTGATAAATAATAAAAAAAAATAGGTAAAAAAATCCCAATTTTTTTCGAAATTTTTATAAAAATAACTAGATATAGCTACCTACCAAAAATATTTTTGTAAAATATGTATTCACAATCTTGGCTTCGCAAATTTTCTTACAAAACATTCACAATTTTTAGATGAAAAAAAAATGAAATTTTTGAAAATTGTATTTGATGAAAAATCTAATTACAAATAGGTATCTTTCATTCAAATCAGGAACTACCTACCTTTGAAAAGTAGGATTTGGAAACGTGTTCATATTTACTCGATCTAAACTACTGTACACTACGTTTTCTTCAGGACCAGGTCCAATCCATCTCGTCTGACTCCTACAAAAATGGTAAAAAATGACGTCTACTTCACCAATATTATAGCTCAAATAAAATGATGATACCAAGTAAACATACGGTGCTTCCATATCGTCTTCTAGAGCAGTAACTGAACTTCGGTTGTTGCCATTCCTCCTCATTATAATCACCGGTATGTTTCTTCTCCTGTACCGCCCTTTTTATTATCTCCAAAGATATTTAACCAGGAATTTATTCGGTAAATTTTTCAATTAAAGATCTCTTACCTCATATACACTACATAAAGTATCGTCACAATCGCACCTAGGGCTAACATCACCGAGAAAATACCCGTCGTCAGAATAAATGAGGAGTTCGTTCCATTACGCCCCTTGGAATCCGGAGCTTTCTTATTTTCCAAAATTTGTACCGAAAAAACATCGGACGACTTTTTCAGTATGCTAAAATAAAAATGAAAATACTTAAAATAGGTACCGAGGTTAAATTCTAAACACGTAAAATAATCGTATTGCCGATGGCGTTATCTAAGTTATAAAGTTTCAATTTACTCTACGATTATTTCGCCTTTCACGATGGAATGTTCTTTTTTATCTAAAGCGTAGCAGAGAGTTCTCAACAGGTGTATTTGTTTTTGGTCGTTTAAAACTTTATTCGTTCGTCTTTGTTCGTTGGTGATTGGTACGACGGCATGAACGAGTGACTTAATTTTTATATCCAGATTCGAAGTGTACTCTTGTAACAGTTTATCCACATTTTTCCATGCTTGGCCGATGAAGAATACTTCCACCATTTCCGATACAGTCAAAAGTTTCACCTGAAATGGCCCAGTAAGAAAGAATTTCCTTCAAGAGGGTATCCGTTTTTTCATTTTGGTAAAGTTAGATACGAGTTCGAAACGCAAACGCAACTTGAAAAGATTAAGTGGCGAATCTGAGAGGAAAAATAGAGGGAAGTCAGAAAGTAAATACTTACATACAGTGTCACCTTTTTCAAGGAGGGGGGGGCTGCTTCATGGAATAAATGAAAATTTAATTTTTTTTAAAACTACTGTTTTTAAGAAATTTAAGTAATTTTTTTGAATTTTTAGAAACTGTCTAGATATTAAATTGCCTAAATTGCAAAATTTTCAAAAATTATGAAATTTCTTGAAATCGTTGAATTTTTTAAAATTTTCTAATTCACAAAAATTACTGATTTTTCAAAAACTACAGAGTTTTTGGAAATCATAATTTTTTTAAATTTCTAAAAACTGCCAATTTCTCAAAAAAAATACCAATTTATAAAAATTAAAAAATAACAAATTTCTCAAAATTGCTGAATTTTATTTAATTTATAATTCGCAAAAATTATTTATTTTACAAAAATTACGGAATTTTTAAAAATTGTCATTTTCTCAAGAACTGGCAAATTTTCTAAAATTATAAAATTTCTCAAAATCGTTGATTTTTTGAATATCTCTAATTCACAAAAATTAGAAAAATTGCGGAATTTTTGAAAATCATCATTTTTTAAAAAATTGTTAAAAATTGTCACTTTCTTAAAACCCGGCAAATTTTCAAAAATTATTGAATTTTTAAAAATTCCATAATTTTCCCAACTTTAAAATTTTTATAAATCGTTAAATGTTTAAAAATTGGTAGTTTCTCAAAATAGGTATAGGTACCTATTAGCTACCTACAAAAAATCAAAAATAACAAATTTCTCAAAAGTTTCTGAATTTTTTTTAATTCTCTAATTCGCAAAAATTATTTATTTTTCAAATAGTACTAACATCGATCGTCATTTTTAAAAATTGTAATTTTCTCAAAAACTGACAAATTTTCAAAAATTATAAAATTCCACAAAATTGTTGAATTTTCTAAAATTTTGTAGTTCACAAAAATTATTGATTTTTTCATATAATTACGTTATTTTCGAATATCATAATTTTTTAAAAATTCTTAAAAATTGTTAGTTTTTTAAAAAATAAAATTTCTTCAAAAAGTATCAAATTTATAAAATCCCAAAATTTTCTGAAATTCTCTTATTCACAAAAATTACGCTAATAATTTAAAAAATCATCATTTTTAAAAAAGTTGTCATTTTCTCAAAAACTGCCGATCTTTCAAAAATTAGTTATTAGTTTTTTAAAAATTGAAAAATTTTCAAAAGTTATCAAATTTTTCAAAACTTTTGAATTTTCTAAAAATCTCTGATGCACAAAAATTATCTATTTTACAAAAATTACGGAATTTACAAAAATCATTGTTTTTTAGGTTGTCATTTCTTAAAAAACTTACGAATTTTCAAAAATTATTGAAATTATAAAAATCTTTAAATTTCTAAAAATTGTTACCTAGTTTCTCAAAAACTAATTTTTTTTTTTAAATTACCTATTACGAATTAAATTTTTTAAGATTGCAATTTTTTTTAATATTTCTGAAGTTTGAATTGTCGTTAATTTTTAATGATGCAATAATTTTACAAATTTGTAAATTTTCAAAAATTTTCAAATTTTCAGTACCTATTGCAAAAACTGTCACTTTTTAGGAATAATAATAATAACCCCCCTCCCTACATAATAAAATCACCTAGAAAAAAACGCATATCACAAAAATATTTTTTTCACTTTAATTAATTTTTTTCAATTTCCAATTTTCAAAATGTTTAAAAGTTCAATTTTTTTTTAACTTTTCTAAAAATTTCTGTTCATAAATTATAAATCACACGCGAAAGTAAAAAATTGAACCAATGGAACATGAATGTCTGAATCGATGCAGAAAATATTTCTAAGATCTTCCAGAATTTTTGAACACCACTTTTACAAGGTTTTTAAATTTTTATTTTTCATAACTACTTCATAAAAATCTCATTTCTTTGAAATTTTGGAGGAAAAACGGACTTCCATAACTTCCCTATCAAATAAGCCACTGTTACTTACCGAAACGGTGAGTTTTCCTTGTTTAGAAATAGGTTTACCATCCTTTATACCTATGATATCTTTAGCCAGTACTGTAAACGAATATTCTTCATCTTTATTAACGTATCTCAAAGGATAGACGTCTCCAAAATTTGGATGGATAGAAAAAGGACTATCTTCTTCGACGATTGAGTATTTCAACGACGACGTATCTTTATCGCCTACAAATGGCTAAAAAAAAAAAAAAAACAGAAAAAATATTCATCTGAATGCACCACCCTCGTCAATTAGTAACTATTCAAAAAATAGACTTACAGCGACAGAGGTCACTCGAGGAGGTCCGTATTGCGTTATTATATCGTATTTTCTCGGATACCCTACAACTATTTTGTCCGTATTGAAAATCGGAGTATCTTCAGCTTTATCGATCACAACAATAAGAACCATTTGGACTGGATTATAAGGTATATTAGAACCACATTCGGTATCCGAATGATGATCTTTGTTCAGTTCAACATTCGTAGCTGAATCACAATTAACGGCCAGTTTTATTACAAATTTTGGACGATCAGAATCTTTAAATAAAACATCGTCTCGTTTAATCCCTTTAGCCATTTGCAAAGCTCCAGTTTTTTCATCCAGCTTGAAATAATCTGCGAATTACAAAACATAAATAGTTGGAGAACCAACGAAAAGCTCGTCGGCTTTATGAATAGTTAACTACTCTACACCTTTAATAATCTGAAAACTTCCTCGTTCAGGTACCTATGTATTCCCCTTACAAACAAAACCATACACAAACTCCATTAGCCACCGAATTAATTAATTCAAAACCTACGATCTTATGAATACCGAATAAAGTCGAGCCCCCGACTTCAAATGAATCACTGAGAAGAAAATGCCTAAAATCATACCTCCTGCCGGGTCTTGAGATACTATTTTATAAACACATTTGTCAGTGGGAGTTGCAGCACTGAGAATTTCGCCAGTTTTCCCTTCTGACATGTGTTTAATTAATTGCGAATACTGGAATTTGACATTTTTCGGGTCACAAACGGCGATATGATCGATGATCAGGGTGACATCTGTTTCATTGTGGATTCCACTGTCAATTTTTGCAGATATTTTGAAATTATATGAGCCTGGAGTAAGAGCTTTGGTTATTTCTAATGTTCCTGTTAGCTCGTTCACTTTCAGAAAATTATTCTTCAGATTATCTAAAAATAAAATTATTATGAAATTAAAAAAAAAAAAAAAAATAGAGGATATTTGAAACAGTCCAAAATTACCATCATTAGCTTCCAAGTTGTACTTGATCACAGATTTACCATCATTTATATCTAATTTGGCAATAAATTCACCAACTATTCCGGTATACT
Source organism: Trionymus perrisii (assembly GCA_900050545.1). Classification (NCBI taxonomy): domain Eukaryota; kingdom Metazoa; phylum Arthropoda; class Insecta; order Hemiptera; family Pseudococcidae; genus Trionymus; species Trionymus perrisii. The sequence goes on along the minus strand of FIZV01044326.1, from coordinate 2,271 downwards.
CAGCAAAAGCGTTAATTTTATAATTCGATTCATCAAAAATTATTTTTTCCGGTTTTTCTGGAGGCTTATCTGTAAAAAATTTACAATATTTCGATAATTAAAACACATAAAAAAATTAAGATGTAAAATCGCTGCAATTTAAAATTATTATCTCCTGTGAATTGTTGTTTTGAAAAGCGTCATTTACTAAATTAAATTGTTGGCATTACTTAGAATTGAAGATTATAAACCACTTAAGTGATTGTTTCAATTGCTTTAGAAATAAAATTTTCTACCTTACAATGAAATAAAAGATAATAAGCTACTACCTTGTAAAAACATTATAAGCATTGTACGAACGGTATCATCTTTGTTTTCTGGTATTAACTGAAAAATACAAAATATATTTTTGTGGAATATTTCTACTCAAGAGTAAGTAGGTAAGTAATTCATAAATAAAAACGCAGAATGATCTTGAGAAACAAATAGTTGTAAAAATAAATAATAAAAACGGAAATATTTCTTAAAATTCAAGTAGGTAGTTTAGGAACATGATGATAAAAACAACGCTATCTATTACTACATTGTGGTGTGATAACGTGGTTTTATGAAAAAAATCGCCGATGATTTCTCCGGTATTATTTTTAAAATTAAAAGCAATACGAAAAACTTACTTCTAAGAGGAATATTAGCTGATTCTTATCATTCAAATTTTTCAACGGGATGTCAGATTTTAAATCAACAGATACTTTGATTTTATCAGGTGAAGATACCGTAAAATATTCCTCCATTCCTGGAAATGACAAATGAAGTTGAAAATAATAATTTTTATGTTAAGGATTTAAACGGACCGAATTAAATAAAACAAAAAAAGACAAAAATTAGTAAAATCATACCATATTTTTGAACATCAGTTAATTTAAAATCACCCTTTGTTATTTGTTGATTCATTTGAACATTGAGTGATGGTTTATATCCTTTTTTCAACTGAAAAATGAAATATATCAAAGAAACGTTATCACGATTACTTCAAACATGACCAATTAAAAAAAAATTATTTATACCTTTGATTTTTCATCATTTGTAATGTAGTACGGTTTTTCAAAATCAAGTTTCTGTCCACTCGTTTTATCTTTACTGGGGGTTTCATCTTCAGCTTCAAGGTTCTGAATAAAAAATATAGAAATAAAACCTATAATTTCATTTTTTCCAATAAAAAAAATTTCGTAAATTAAAATTTTACCTGCAACTCTAATGTGTTTAATCGTACATGGTTATCATTCAAATCAAACTCTGTTAAGAAAATTTCAATTAGATATTAATTTGTAAGATAGTAGTTACTTATTTGTTAAAATTTTATTTTTTTAAATTGTATTATTAATTCGTTAATTTTTGGAAAAAACTGAAAAATTATTTTAATCGTAATTATATTGCATAAGACTAACTTCAAAAATACGAAATGGACCATTAATACATCTCTCATTGAATTAAAAAAAAAAAAAAAGTTGGAAAGCAGTACTTTTTTTGAGGGATTTGGATACAATTTCAATAGTACTATAATAATACACTTGGATGAAATTCCAGGCAAGAGTTAAATAAAAATTAAGCAAAAACCATTGTAACTTCCCACCAAGTTTTTAAAGTAGGTAACTACCTAAGTAATCGAAATACGTTTATATAAGTAGGTACCTAGCTAAAAAATTCAGAATAACTCTATTTCTATGGTGTTCTGATAAAATTGAGTGCAAATAATTAGCTATTTAACACCCGATTAATTACAAAATAAAATCTACTCAATAAGCGAACTGAACGGACAGGTATAAATTTTTTCAATGTACCTATTTAGTACTTACTATAAAACTTCATACTCACCAATTATTTCAGCACTAATTGCAACAAAAAATATAAACAAACCGAAAAACTTCATTTTAAAAATTATTTTTACACCGTGTGACTAGTTCACAATATTATTAAAAATCATTCAATATCATTACGTTTCGATTCTTGGGCCCTACTTCAGATTATACTTTAGCCACTCGAATCATATACGCAGAGTATAATTACAGATAAGAATAGGTGTGGGTATGATAAAAACTCTATATTTCTGAAGCAAATAATCATCGACTGATTTTTTTAAGTTCTTTCGTTCACTTTTCTGTTACTGTAGGTACACAATCACATTTAGTGCCACTTAATTCAAGGAAAAGTAGACAAAACCAATTTTTTATGCTTATCAGTAGGGCTAGGATTTTTATGCGCTATCAAACACGTTTTAAGCGCTATAAAAAAGCA
>FIZV01044311.1:0-13679 GCA_900050545.1 Trionymus perrisii | reverse complement strand
GAAGATTTTATTCAATTTTAATCAATTCCAATTCTTTATTAAAAACAATTCGATTTTTTTTTTAGAAAATTTTATTGAGAACATTTTTAAAAATAATATTTGACTAAATAATAAATTTTTCATTTTTTTATTTGATTGTAAATTTTTCAAAATTTTTATTTAGTCATTAAAAAAATGAAATCTTTGAAATTATCATTTTTTTTTCAAATTTAGCTGTGAAGTCCAAATTTTGAAAAATTTTGTTCAGAACTAAATTGGGAAAATATTGTTGAGAAGAAATCTATTCAATTTTGAAGAATTCCAATTTTTTTACAACGTATTATTGTTAAAAATTGCTTTAAATTTTGTTTACCTTCAATTTTTTTATGAATCCAGCGCCAGCCATAATGGAAATTTTGAAAATATGATTGGGAAATATTTAAAAAATATTTTTACTAAATAATAAAATTTTCTAATTTTTGTATGGTTAAACATTTTTCAGAATTTTTATTAAATAATTTTCAGATAATTTCAAAAAAGAAGGGAAAAAAATGTAAATTTTAGAAACTATAGTATTTTTTTCCTCAAAATTAGCTGAAGTCCCAATTTTAAAAATTTTATTAAAGAATCAATTTTTAAAATTATTGTTAGGATAATTTTTTTCAATTTTTATGCCAATTACACTATTCAAAAATTTTGTTTGATTTTTTTGAATTTTCTTCAGAAAAAAAAACAATTGGAATATATGAAAATCATTTTTCTTGTTGGGATTCTTTGAAAATCGAATTCACCTGAACAAATTTTGAATAAAGAAATTTTTTCAATTTTTGTCCAATTTCTCCATCTTTCATATTTTTTAAAAATTTTCCCCCAAATTCTACCAAAATGCCAATTTTGAAAACTGATTGATAAACCATTTTTTTTCTTCAAATTTTAGCTGAGGAGACATTTTTAAATTTGCATTTACTTAATAGCAAAATTAAAAAAAAAAGTCAAACTTTTTAAAATTCAGACTGCAGCATTATTTTTCTAATTTTTGTAGATTTACTCGTACCTATTCAACTTAAAAAAAATTACTAACCTCTGAACACTTCACGGCCCTTTAGAATCAATTCATGATGTAAACGAATTTTTCATCAAAAATCATCGACGTCCGGTGAATTTTAAAAATACCAATCCAAATATCAAGCACCCTCCCAATATTGGTCACCCTGAAAAAAATGAAGAAAACACTCGGAACTGCAACTTTAATTTGAAACACATTTATATTTAAGCAACATTTTGTGGAACTGCAAAACACATAATTACTAACACTCGGGATCTTTGTTTTTTTTCAACGATCTCAAAGTCATACTAATACGTCTGGCGGGTGCACTACTGGTTGAAGGCGTCGATACTTCTGAGCCTTCGTCGTTTTCATCGGAACTAGACGAGACTGCGACTGGTTTACGTTTCTTGGTGGATTTCTTTTCCACAGCAAATTCAGCTGACATTTCTGCCATCATTTGGTGAACTGGATCATCGGAGTCACGAGACTCGGACGAATCGTACTCCGATGCCGAATCGGACATGGAGTGGGGATCGTCTTCTTCACCTTCTTGGAAATCATCATCGGTGAAATTCTCTTTCTTGAAGGGTAAAATACCGGTACTTTGGAAACCTTTTTTGGCATTTTCAACCGTAGCTGTTTCCGTATAAGCGGACGTAAAGAATTTACAGGCATCGAAGTAAGTAGGTTTTTTTGTCAAGTTCTCAGGATCGCGTAACCATTTTTCTACTTCGTAGCTGTAATGAATTTTAAACGATTCGACGAACGATACTTCGAGTGGCTGAAGCCAAAGGCTGCACGAAGGTGGCAGGCAGACCAAGCTGACGCCGTATTTATTGGCCATGTCGATAATATGGATGTTTCGAGAATGAGCATGTTGTCCATTGAAAATCAACACGCTTGGGTTTGTTATTGAAGATCTGGTTGCCACTACAAAATGGCAGAACCATCTTACGAAAATTTCTTTCGTGATCCAGTCTAATTTTACGTATTCGATTTTGGCATTTTTGGGGGCGATTTCTTTGAAAGTATCGTTTTTACAATGTTCGGGTAAGATTATCATAGGAGGGTTGAAAACTCCACTCGCAGAGGTACAAACTATCGCCGTAATGAGGGTACTTTTTTCGGCATTAGTCAACCTTTGCAGGTCGGCCTTTCCTTTGACCAAAACAATATTCCCCTTGCTGCCAGAACTCTTATTTTTACTGAAGCAAATGGCGAATTCGTTGACATTGAACACTCTGTTTTCTGCATACTTCACTTTTTCTAATTGCGGTTCCAAAAATTTGTAAAATTTTTTCACATTCTGAGGAGTGAATCCCAATTTTCGAGCTTGAACTTTCGCCTGCGACGTAAACTGAGCAAGTTGCGGATGCCTGCTCAAAAACGACCTTAGCCAATCAGAACCAGCTCCATCCTTGTTGAACGGATGTCTCAGATTATTTTTTATAGCCACTTGAACAGCCATTCGACTAATGTCGCGTCTGTCTAGGCCGAAATATCGTTCGTTCATATCGAGGCAGTAATCGACTAAGCGTTCTTCTAATTCATGAGAGAATGCGGGTCTTCGACCCATTCGCTTGTCTAACAATTCAATGAATTCTACGTCGCTACTACCGAGGGCGCTCATCCCCTGTGCTCGAGCTTTTCTGACATACTTTGCCAGCGTCGTTTTCGGTAACTGAAACACTTTCGATGCTTTAAATGTACCCATTTTCATAGACAATACCGCTTTAATTGCCTCCGTCATAACTGATTTATCCCACTTATTGCGTTCGTTCGTCTGAAATATAAGTACATCAAAAAAAAAAAATCACTATTACAATGTGAAAACATAAATACTATGAAAAGAAATAACTCTATCTCTACGGTTTGGGGCGATCATAGAATCATTGCAAGGCTCGGAAAAGAAGGTACCTAATTGGCAATTTTATTGAGAGATTTTTAAAAAAAATAAATACTTCGAGATATTTCATTAATTTTTTTTTACCAACAGAATTTTTTTAAATTAATTTTTCATTTTTGAAACGAAATTTACAACCTTTTGGGAAAATTTTCTTGAAAATACTTCATGAGAATTTTTTTTCAAAAAATTCGAGAAAATACGTATTTTTTGATAAGAAGACAAGAAGATTTTTTTCAATGAAACTCTTCCAAAAATATTTCTTTATAAACTTATTTTTTTTTTAGAAAATTATTTTGTCGACATTTTTTTTAGGATTTTTTTTCAAATAATTTTTTTTCAGGAATTTTTTTTAGAATTTTGTTACTAAATTGTGTTTTGACCAGGAAACTATTTTATTTGGAATGGTCCTATAATCAATTTTATTATACTTGAAGAGTCGAGGAGAATTTTTCAAAAAAAAATTTTCTTGCTCACCAAGGAAATTGTTTTCAACAAAAAAAAAATTCAAGATCACTTTTTTTTACTCATATAACAACTTTTTTACTTTTTTTTCCAAAAATTTTTCATTCGAGATTTATTTTTTGAAAAAGAATATGTGATTTTTTGGAAGATTTTCTTCAAGAATACCTCATCAGAGATTTTTTTATAAAAGTTTCTCTGAGCGACGATCTAGATTTTAGGCAATTATTGAAAAAAAAAATATATTGATATATACGAGTGATTATTATTATTATTATTTTTTATTCGTCAAAAATAATTTTTTTTAATGATTATTTTTGATGTACGTATTTTTTTCATAATTATGATGGTTTAGGAGTCATTTCTTCGCTGTATGCTGTGAAATTTCTACTTAAAAAAACATTTTCTATTTAAAAAAAAAAAATCAAATCAAATCAAATCAAAAGCGTGAAAAACGAAAATCATGGCAAAAAAAAGACATGCTCAAAAAAAAATGTCCGCACTTCCGAGCCCTGTTCTAAAGGAAACTACCAAGGTAAATAATGGAGAAAAATTCAGTTTGACGAACATGGCGAAATACAACTCACTCTTTGCCCAGTCACCCAGCCTCTTCCTCAGAATCAACAGAATTTTGAAGAATAATTTTCTTCAAAATTTTAATCCCATTTTCTAAACAGAGCCAAAAGGGAGGAAGACAAAACTTCAAATTAGGAAATTTTTTCGCCTCAGGAGTCGAAAAATATATTTTTACAGCCTTCTGACTGGAATTTTGTCTTAAAATCAAAAAAAAAAAAAAAAAAAAAAAAAGGGCAAGGGAAAAAAGGAAAAAATTGGAATTTAAAAAATTTTCCCCCCAGGGGGCGAAAAAAATTTTTTTTCACCCTTTTGAGTGGAATTTTTTTTTAAAAAAAAAAAAAAAAAAAAAAAAAAAGAGGCTAGGGCAAAAAGGCAAAACTTGGAATTTAGATAATTTTGTAGTTTCTTTGGTGAAGAAATGATTGGGCAGAAGAGTGCCCCATAGATAGCCCGTTAGTCACATATACACATTGAAAGCTCTTTACTTACCATTTCAAATAATACGTAGCATTCCGAAAAATTTTCTTCATCTTGGGTCAAAAAAAAAAGGAAAAAAAACACGAAAAAACCATAATTTTGAAATTCGCCATTCCTTACATAATACACGTAACACTTTATTGCGAAAGTTCATCCATAACAAATGAGAAAACTGGTTAAAGGGGCCATCTTAGGCGACTGGGCTGAATTTGGTTACATTATTGAATAAAAATTCGAAACGACCCTCCCTCCACTTCAAAATAAAACCCCTTAACAAGAACTATTCAAAAAATTACTATCGCGTTCGAAAAAAATAAAACCACATTTCCTTTTGTTCATCAAACATCAAACAGCTCCATTTTCGTATAATTTCATCAAAATGATATTCAACTACACTGCAAAGTTCGAGCTACGAAAAAGGAAAGCTAGCTAGCGCATCGTTCAAGCTCATGCAACAAACTAATAACGTACAACTTGCTCTTCTGTTCATTTAGTAGGAAAATAACCGAATAATTAAATACTTCCATATAGTTCCATAGTTCGTAAGAAAAGACGTCAGCTATATACCAGTACTTCGGCACGAATTTCTACGTAGCTTGAAAACTCGACATGTTCTATATAAAATTAGCTACAATCGTCGTCATCATCTACATCATCTACGACGAGAACGAAACTCAGCAAGAAACGTATCTCAGATAATAGAACAATAACTTAACACAATACAGGCTCTAGTGAGTTATATTCGTCGATTTTTATAATTCTTATCTGAGAAATATATTTATAAAAAAAATTTCAGCCATAAAACTAGGAAAATAAATAATTTCTACAAAGCGATAAAAAGCTGGTCAATTCCTATTCGAATGCTGTATGTACCTACTCGTAATTGATAAATCTATCATATGCTGATTAAATTCATTATATTAATTATTTTGTATTTCATTATATACATTCTCATTTCAATACCACGAAAAAGCATTTACTCTCTATCGTTCGCGTCCTGCAGCCTCCCTTGTCCCTTTAGTAATCATCAAGTCTACTCGAAATATACCCTTACGCTATACTCGCGCACCAAACTCCCTACCGAGAAGATAATCTCATAAACAAATATTCGATTCATTCGATTTACACACGCTGCTATATCTGCGTGAATAGAGAGAAATATAAAATAAGTCTTATACACGTAATATGGATGAAGAGGTCTCAAATAATAACCCTCTACGATGGTGCTTCATTAGCTGCTATTTTTTTGCCGACACACGTGGTCACATTTCTATAGCGTCAATGACCCTATGAAAACATGAGGCGTACGCTGCTGTAATATCGACTGAAGAAAAAATGATTAAAAATTTAGGTCGGATGAATTTCAAAAGACCTCGAAAATTATTATTGCTGATTTTGCTAAGGAAAAGATCAAGGGTTAAAAAAATTTTAGAACGTGCTTTTTAGATGAGATTAAGACACCATCACGAGACAATCGAGTTCAAGGTTGTGCAACATAACTTCAAACGAATTGAAATGGACTAGAAAACTCGCAGGGATATACTCTTTCACTTTGAAATAAATTGAAAATTTTATTCGAGGTCTTCTTAATTCTCACTGCTTCATGAGACCTCCAAAATAACAGAAAATTCGCAAGTACCTCCCCTTTTCACTGGACAATGTGTTCAAGGACGTCTCCATGTTCCGCGACTAATAAAAAAACAAAAGAGAATCCGCAAGTACCTCCCTTTTCCGCCAGACAACGTGTTCAAGGACGTCTCTCTGTTCCACGACTACCCCAAACACAATAGATAATCCGCAAGTACCGCCTACTTCACCAGACAACGTGTTCAAGGACATCTCCCTGTTCCACGACTACCCCAAACACAATAGATAATCCGCAAGTACCACCTCCTTCACCAGACAACGTGTTCAAGGACGTCTCTCTGTTCCACGACTATCCCCAAAACAAAAGAGAATCAGCAAGTACCTCCTTTTTCGCCATACAACGTGTTCAAGGACGTCTCCCTGTTCCGCAAATACCTCAATAGGTACAATAGAAAATTCACAATTACTTCCTCTTTTCACTGGACAATGTGTACACTTCGAGGACATGTCTTTTTCACTTGAATGCCACAAACAATAAAAAAATTGCAAGCACATCCCTATTTCACTGGAAAACATACTCGAGGTCAACTCGCAGTTCCATGACCAACACAAAAAAAAAAAAATGGGAAATAGAAAATTCGAAACAGGCAACTTGTTTGAGATTTACATTCACCAAGGAGTGGATACATTTCAAGCTCAACTCGTGATCCCAAAAAATTAAATTTCCGCGTCACATGGAGTAACACGTTTCAAGTCTAAAAGAAAATCACGTTTTTATTCATCACCTGAAAATACTGAAATAATCTCCCCGAGCAGTCATACTACTCACTCAATAAATTACTCTGTTTTCCCGACTTTTCCCAAATTTTCCACGCTTCATTTCCTCGTAAATAAACAATCGACACACAAATGAAAAAAAATTTTGAATGATGAAGGAAGGAAACGTGAGGCAGAAAAAAAGAAGAGCCGTTTATACGAATCGATGTAATTTTCTGTATCACATATTATCGCTAAATATACGTACGTTTCCTAAACCTTGACTTCTAGCTGCAGATTTATACAAAGTAACCATATTATGAGCAGATAGCTAATTAGTCGATAAATCGAACTGATAAACGAGTACTCGCTATCGACGTTCTTATTTAATCAACTGCCCGATATTGGACCATTAATTTAATTTATCATTTTGATTATAAAGTACATCTCTCGCTAAATGAATGATTCATTTAATTTACTGAAACAGTCGAGAAGCACATTTACATGCATAAATGTACACCAAGTTTTCTAGAAAAAATTTCACTTATAATTTGGGGTTTCCATGCGTTATAATTTTTCCCCCTTATTTTCTCAAAAAATCAATTAATTTTTCCTATTTTCAAAAATTTTAGTTGTTTGAATTCTTGATTCACGTTTGAGCCATTTTTTTTTAAAATCCCTTCTTGGAATTTTTCCAAAAATATGTATTAAAATTCTATTTTCCAGAAGTGAAATATTTTTATTTTTTAAAGAATTGAAAACTCCAACACGGGTAGAGTTTTTTTCACATTTTCGTTCAGTTTATACGTAAATCACGCTTTTGAGAGAAAAAATTAAAAATTTCTATTTCGAAAACTGCAATAATTAAAAATGATTTTAATAAACTCAATTCCCAGAAACAAGCAATTGAAGAAAAAATTCGAATAATTTCAATTAAAACCTAATTTTAATTGATAATTATTATAAAAATATATAGGTCCAACAACGAGGCACCTTGCGTAATAAAATTATTAAATTTTATTACGACTTACCAAAGTTCATTTTGACGTTCCCGTTTATTGCGTTTATGAGCGAAAATTCATAAAAATTACATCATGTACGTAAATTGATAAACGTGTTGACCACTGACTAAATTTCAGTCAAATTTGCGTCTTGGAATTCGCATGATACTCTTACATAGAAAATCCATTTCCGGTCAATATTCCGGTCAATTTAAATTAACAAATTTCTGCGACATGTTTGGCTCTATCTAGCAGCCTTTTCAAGGTAACCGTTTATCAGTTGACTTTTGCCATAACCTGTTCTCCTTTCTCGAAACTGAAATTCATTCATACTCTGAACAAACTGGTGGCACGAAAGATATCGAATTACTGAGCCATTTGGCGAATACAATCTAGGCACTTTTCAATGTGTTTAAATTGACCTCAAGAGAGAGTGATTGTGTACATTAATGCATCGAAACACACCCTTCTCTCAGCATATAATTCACAATATTTCACAGTGCTCTACCCCTTGCTCCATTCATTCGACTAATGATTCGTCGGGTCGCGTTGCCCAGACTACGATGCTTATGGTATAATTCTCTGGCGTGTAGGGTGGCGTTTTATATGTGTAGTCTTACAAGACCACCGCAAAATCTTTCTCTCTCTCTCTCTCTTTGCATAAATCTCGTCGTTACAATAATCGTGCTTGAAAATAGGGAGAATTAAAAAGCTCGACGAAATGTGGCACGTATTGTTTAAGATTACGCTGATGTTGATTTTTTGATATGAAAAATTATACATCTTTAAAATGAATAACGAGCAAATTGTCCTAAGCCATAAATTGGATAAGCAGGGGTGCCCCAGTGGGCACTCGTCATATCGCGCAATTACACCCACATCCAAAAATAGATAAAAAATTCAACTCACCCTTTCCTCTTCTCTGATCATCTCTGCAATACCAGGTTTGATTTCCATATCATCTGCGACGTTCGAGGTACTCGGTAAAGATGGCGGTGGCGGTGGTAGAGGCAGTGGCTGTATATTCGAAGGCGACTGAGGAGTTGACGATTGCGACGGACGCCCGGCTTGACTCTGACTTTGCTGCTGATGCTGTGGTGCGGACGTATCACGGGCATTCGAGTTCATCACGTTCGTGCTGCACACGCTGGTTGTGCCTAAGGACGACGACGACGGAGATGTCACCAATTCCAAAGCTCTGGATGGTGAATTGATAACGCTAATCGTATCCTCTCCGGTACTATTACTACTTCTGTCGGCCGAAGCTCTTCGACGTTTCTTGGTCGGCGGCTGTCCGCCATTATTGGCCGAATTATTTCGGCTCGGAGATCTAGCGGAAATCGTTTCGGCTGCGGCGGTGCCAGACGACGCAGTTGGACTTTTACTATCTCTGGTCTGGGCAAAATCGTGCTCATTGCTGACATCGGCCAGGCCTCGTATTTTCAGCGATTCGGCTACTTTCAGCAAAGGCGCTATCTGCTCTTGGCAGACGTTTATTTCGCCTTTGTACATGAATTCGACGGCCGCTTTCAGCTCGGTCCATTTGATATCTTTTAGTATGACGATCGGATGCTTGCAGGGGTTTTCGAAAAATAAAGACTGAAAGTACGGACTGCAGGCGGATAGTACCATTTTATGCGCTTTGACCGTGTGCCCATCGGCACACGCCAGCGTTACGTCTACGAAAGACTCGTTTTGTAAGAGCTGGTCGAATACGTTGGTCAAATTACTCTGGTAATTGTTCCATCGTAGGCAGAATAATTGAGGCGTTTGTTCGTCGGTGCCGCCGCCGCCGCCGCTGCTGCCGCCGCCTATAGCCGGCTGCTGCGTTTCTTCGCCACCTTCGGAGGTGATTGCTGAATTCTCCATAATTTTGTTGTTGTCACTTCTGTTTTACGAAACGTCCTGTAAAATAAGAACGCACAAAACCAGCCGATAGTTTAATACAATGTCGTCGTCTCGATATATTTTTTTTCTAAATTAATAATTCTATGCTAAAATCTTTTTAAAGCACTTTTCCAAGATATTTTCTTATCTTATATATTTAGTCTCTCTTTGATTATAATTATTTTTCCCAATTTTTTAAAATCTTCAAAGCCACCGCTTCGTACCACCGTCTTTAGATGAGTTTACTCGCCACATCGAAACACAATTTTGTTTTCTTTCGGATGCCACCACACCGCACACAAACAGTACAGTCAAATCGCGCAAAGAAATCCAAGTAGGTATATCACACTTCACCAAAAACCCGATAGATATATTTTTTTACGCGAGAAAAAATTGAAACGCGTCGATTCGGCGTCACAATGTGGAAAAATTTCCCTCGATATAATTATACGTATTACAACTAAACCGTCGCACAAAACAAATAGGAAAAAAATTCCTCGACTCGCGAACGTTCCCTCGGTATAATAAATTAATAATCGATGCTTATTAATAATTCACAAAATATTTACGCGACGATTTCGCGATTACCGTTCGAATACACGACCAACAACGACGACATCCACATATCGTATCGATACCCAAAAATAACGTAAGACCATGTTTCTTCTCAAAAAAATAATTACGAAATTTTTTTTCAAAAAAAAAATTAATTTTCGTAGCAAATTTACTGACTCGAAAAAAAATCGCGCTCGTTTTTTATCTAGCAATTTTTCACGGGACTCGGTAACCAGGCAAACGTGCCTTCTACAGCGCTCGAATGAAAACGTACTGAATGAAAACGTTTTTCTGATTAAACACTATTCCGACCAACGCACACTCCTCGCGCGACAACGTGAATAGGACGAGTTATACACGAGCCGACGTCTCCGCCCCGCCTCACCATCCCTTTCTACACACCTACCCCGTCTCTACAACAGTACACAACCGCGTTTGCACCAATTGCGCACTCCCCTCTACACCACCAAATGCGCAAGTAAGGCTGGCCGCTATACGTCTAGCGGGGTACATGAAATACCCGCCCCCTGCTAACCCCACTACCAGCATCGACGTCGTCGTCGCCGCCGCGCCTATACAAAAACACGACACAGCGCGTCGTCGTTCAACACGCATTAAATATACAAAAGTAACACCTGCGTTATATCCATAACTATTAGAAATATACACATAATCGGCTATACTCTTCGCGAGTCGAAGCGCAGGGAGGTGGTGGAGGCATCGCATCTGGCATCTTTTTCACTCTTTTTCCAATTTCACATCATTTTTCTCTCTCTCTTACCCTTTATCGCAGTGAGTTTTCTCTGGTGTCTCCCTACCTAATACTTTTTTTTGCGCTCCCTATGTACAACACTGAACGTATACATACTCTTTGCATACTTTAGGTACATTACTCTACAACACTAGTACATATGTACAGCTACAACACAACAACATGCAGTAGGTCTAGAGGTATTGCATACATATCTTGTGCGTGTGCAATACCTGCGCATTTTTACTTTACTACCTCTAAATGACTCACCCAACTTGTAGTGATTCAGATACCACGCTACATCGATACATTCCCTTCAGAGGTGTATTTGATAGGGAAGTCATGGAAGTCGACTTCCTCCAAATTTTCAAAGAAAAGAGATATTTATGAAGTGGTTATATACGTAAAAAATAAAAAGGTAAAAACCTTGTGAAAGTGCTTCAAAATTGTGCAAGACCATGAAAAAAAATTTCGCATCAATCCATACTTCCACGTTCCATGAGTTGAATTTTCACATATGATTAATTTTACTTGATTATACTCAATTTATAAAGATTAAATTTTTAGAAAAATTGAAAAAAATTGAATTTTAAGGCCATTTAAAAATTAGAAATTGAGAAAAAAATTTGAATTATAATTTTTTTTAAATTGTAATTAAAAGTGGAAAAAATTTTCCATTTTTCAATTTGTTCTTTTTTCAGGTGGTTTTAATGTTTTATTAAGGCTCAAGTTTTATGTTTCTTTTGATATATTTTGGCGGTAAGTAGGCGAGGGAGGGGATGATTTTTTTTAATTCTAAAAAAATTACAGATTATGCATTACTGAAAATTTACAATTTTGGAAAATTATAACACAGATTATTAAAAATTAAAGATTTTTTAAAATTCACCAATTTTGGAAAATTTTGCAAGTTTTGAAATTTTAATGATTTTTGAAATTTTGTCAGTTTTTAAGAAACTGACAATTTTGAAAAAGTAATGATTTTTAAAATTTCGCAATTTTTGAAAAATCAATAATTTTTGTGAATTAGTAGAGAATTTTTGAAAATTCAACTATTTTGGAAAATTTGATAATTTTTGTGAATTATTATAAAATTTTAAAAAATTTAACGATTTTGGAAAAATTTTTAATTTTTGTGAATTAGAGAATTTCAAAAAATTCAACGATTTTGGAAAATTTTATAATTTTTGAAAATTTTGCAATCTAGTCAATTGAATAAATTTGGAAAATTTGTCATTTTTTGGAAACTGGCCAACTTTAGATATTTGACATTTTTGAATATTCTACAATTTTTGAAAAATGAATAACTTTTGTGAATTAGAGAATTTTAAAAATTCAACGATTTTAGAAAATTTGATAATTTTCGCGAATTCGAGAATTTTAGAAAATTCAGCGTTTTTGGGAAATTTGACAACACACTTTGCAATTTAGGCAATTCAATACGTAATTTTTGAAAATATGAAAAGAATTTTACCCTGAATTTTAAAGAAATTTCAACACTTGATTTTTCAACAAATGATACACTTCTTCAAAAAGTTGAATATTAAATTTATTCCGTAAAACGGCTATCTAACCCCTTCGAAAAAGTGGCATTGTTATGTATCAATTTTTTGACTTTCCTATATTTCTCATCTCAGATTCGCCACTGCGATTCCCCTACTTCACTTTCTTTACCCAATGCAAAATGCTGTACCATCACCTTATCGCAATCACATAACAATGGACAACCGTGGTGTCAGGGATTTTTTTGGAGCTGCACAACTTGTACAATTGGGAAAATTTTAACGCTTGTAAAAATTTTTCAACCTCCCCACCCCCAAAAAAACACCTACTATCCAAATTTTGTCCGCAATTGTAATTTTTTTTCAATATAGAATACAAATTTCCTTGAAAACTTGACCACTCTAGCCTTTTTTTCAATGATTTTCCTGTTTCTCAGAAACTGACAAATTTTCAAAAATTATTGAATTTTTAAAAATCTTATTATTAAAAATTGCCATTTTCTCAAAAAATACAATATTTTCAAAAAATATCAAAATTTTCAAAATTGCTGAATTTTCTAAAATTACGGAATTTAAAAAAATCATCATTTTAAAAAAATTATATTTTCTCAAAAAGTGACAAATTTTCAAAAATAGCAAAATTTTCCAAAATTTTCGAATTTTTTAAAACCGTTAAATTCCTAAAAATTCCCAGTTTCTCAAAAATTGCAAAATTTTCAAAAATGATAAACTTTTTCAAAATCGCTGAATTTCTTAACAATTCTTTAATTCACAAAAATGACGGAATTTTCAAAATGATCATTTTTGTAAAATTCCATTTTATCAAAAACTGACAAATTTTCAAAAATTGACAAATTTTCAAAAATTATTAAATTTTGAAAAATAGCTAAATTCTTCAAAATTTGTCAATTTTTAATGATCTAATAATTTTACGAAATTCTAGATTTTCAAAAATTGTCAAATTTTTAGTACTTAATACATAAACTGTCATTTTTTTAGGAATATTAAAAAAGCATCCCCCCTCCTCGCCCACATACCTTCAAAATATAACAAAAGAAACAAAACTACGGTCCCATTAAAACCATATGAAAAAAGTATAAATCAAAAAAATATTTATTTTTTTTTCATTTTAATTTTAAAATTTAAAAAAAATATAATTAATTTTTTTTTTGGTAGGTACTGCGCAAATATTTTT
>FIZV01044225.1:0-12823 GCA_900050545.1 Trionymus perrisii | reverse complement strand
AAAAAAACTAGATTTTTTAGTATAAAAAAATTTAATAGATTTATTTTAAGAAAATTGAGTTATTTTTCAAATTGATATATCTTTTGAAAAATACGATTTTTTCAAGGAATTAAAATTCTAAAAAATTGAGATACTTTTTGTAAAAATTGATTCTTCAAAAAGATTAATTTTTTTTCATTATTTTTTTTTCAATTGAGCAAAATTTTGAAAAAATTCTGTAAAAAATTAGGGTGTGTCAAAACATACTCAGCACACTTTGTGGTCACGCCTATGGACCTGTTTTGCTTAATTTTCTCGTGTAAATGCATTTTTTTTCAGTAGTGTAATTAATCGAACGATTTCGCGAAAATTTGAATAAAAAATACGAACGAGGTGTGAAAAAGCCAGGTCGACAACTAGATGCAGCTTTCATCGGTGTATGAAAATATTACCACCAAATGTTTAATACTTTACAGTGCCTGTAGATTGTTCAAGTTACACTTTGGACGAGGCGAGAAAAAAATATCAAAATTGTATCCGCTCAAATACTGGTCTTCCATACGTAGGTCGAATCCTGAAAAGATACTTTTACAAAATCATAAGTTTAGTAGCGGGATTGTTGATATTTGCCCTCACAGTCTATACAGTTTATAGAATACACGCTGGCATTTGGACAGAAGGTATGATGATTTCATTTTCACCATTACGACTTCTTTCTGCGAATGAAATCAAGAATTATTCCATATTACAGAAACCGACTTGAAGGTCGTAGAAAGTAAACCATCGATCGCTGCTGGAGAAGAAAATGAACCAGAAGATTAAAATTGATAAAAAAAATACATTTTAAAATAAAACATTTTCATCCGATATTTTCACGTCTTTTATTGCCCACAATTTTGGACTTGGAAATTTTTTCTGAAAATTTATTGGCTTCGAAATACGAAACTTTCGAGTTATCAAAATCGATCATAATTGACGCTTATCACTCGTCGTGTTTTCATCGGCGTATTATGATTTATTGGTGCTTTCTAAGCGGTAAGCTATTTTAATTTTCGGTTTGAAATTTCATTTTTGAATTTTTGTCCATTTACGTATTGATGACACCATTTAGGGTACATTTTGATCAGTTGGGTTCGACAAACATTGCAAGTAACTGCCACGTGTAGGACCGTTGGTACAACTGGAGATGGATTGAAGGAAGTATTCTGTGATAAACCGGGGAACGTAGAAGATTCAGTTTTACCGAATAATATCCCTTACGACGTTGAGGTCAATTTGAATAGAATAATAATTAGGTACCAAAAGAAGTATAGGATTTGGGATTTATTTTTGGTTATTATTTTGTTATCAGGTGTTAAGATTGTTTTCGTTGGTCAAATTGGAAATCGACGTAAACACTTTTAGTCAATTCTATGATTTGAAAAGAGTAATAATTGAGCGGTCTTATTTCATAGATAGAAACTGGATAAAGAAATCGCAAGAATGGTTTGATAACATGCATAAAACTTTATTCGCAGATACAAATATCTTAGAGATTACGCTTGTTGAATGTTTCCTGAAAGATGAAAACGTGCTCACGTTTCCGAGCGTGATTAGAGTTGTAAATTTTACCAACAACCAATACTCTAAAATTGATCTTAGAGGGTACGAGGATCTAGAAGAAGTGACCGTTGCGAAAAATCTTCTAAATTCGTTTCCTCAATTTACTGACCCGTCTCCTTCGATTCGTTATTTGAACCTAAGAGATAACGATTATCTTAATATTACCGTTAATGATATTGCTCCTCTATGCTCGCTCAAGAAACTAGAATTGAGTGTAGAAGTTTCTTTGAATACGTTGCAACATAAATGTGAATGCGAACGAATGACAAATTGGACTGATGAACTCAACATTACAATAACCGGACTTGATAATATTTGTTTCCCTGATGGTAAGTAGATAATGAGATAGCTAAAGTCACCGTCGATTTGTCTTCTTTTTTTTTCTCACTTTCGTGTAAATGCATTTTTCCATGGTTTATTGATTGTTCAAAGGAATTTAGTGAAAGTTTGAAAAAAAAAGATCAACGAACAGTGACGGTGAGAGCTGAGCAGAGCCCTAGTGAAATTATTTTGCGAGTCTTTTTTCAACTCTCAATTTGAAAGTTGCCCATGCGGGGCTGCATTTAATTTTTTTGTACAATCTTTGAAAAATTTTCACACCTTAACATTTCTCATTTAAATTCTTGCGAAAAAATCTCTCATTCTTAATTTCTTGAAATAGAAAATACCTACTACAAATTTTTTTAAATAAAAAAATTCTTATTTTTTCAAAAATGTTTTAATTTTTTTCGTAAAAAAATTTCTATTAAATTTTTTTCGTAAAAAAATTTCTATTAAATTTTTGGAAGTTGAATCTCTAATTTTTTGAAAAAAATATCCAACTTTTTCTGACAGAAAATTGAAATTTTTTCAAGATGAATAGCTTATCTCTAGAGGAAAAAATCTCAATTTTTTGAGAAAATCTTACATACGATTTTTTCAGAGTAAAGAAAAAAAATTCAATTTGTCGTGTCGATTTGAAAAAATGGTACAATTTTCTTAAAGTAAAAATTTTTCTCTTGTGTCGTAATAGAAATATTCCTCAAAATTCGTGGAGAAAAAATCTCATTTCCTTGGGGTAAAAAAAAATTGAAAATAAGTAGGTACTTCTCATTTTTTAGGGAAAAAAACTTTTTTTTTTTTTTTATTAAGTTCTCAAATTTTTCGAAATTTGAAAAAAAATTGTTTACGATGAAAAAATTATTTTACTGTTTTTTTGAAGTAATAATCTATTGATTTTATGCATTTTTTAAAATTAAATCTATTAAACCTTTCAAAAAAAAAATTTTAAAAATTATTTATGGTGAAAAAATTACTTTTCTACTTTTTTGAAGTAATAATTTATAAGTTCCTTTGGCCTCAGTTGTAGTACATGACGCAAAAAAATTTTTTTTTGGGAAGCCTTTTATTTTTGAAGAAAAAATCTCAATTTTCGTTCCCAATTTTTTTTTGAGTAAAAATTGATCGATTTATGTGTAGAAAATTTTGTTATATTTTTAAAAATATAAAATATTTCAAATTTTTCGTAAAAAAAAAATCTTAAAATTTTTTCAAGTTAATTATTTTTTTCTACTTTTGAAGTAAAAATGTAGGTATTAATTTTTATGCAGAAAAAACATTTTTTTTTTCAGAGCGAATAAAAAAAAAAAGAAATCTTTTACTTTTGAAAAAAAATCTCAATATTCGTTCTCAATTTAGATTTTTTTTTGAGGGGGCGGGGAGGTAAAAAACCTTCTAATGTTTCTGGAGTAAAAATCTCTCAATTTATTTGCAGAAATATTCGTTTGTTTTGAGCAAGAAATCGTTTGTTTTGAGCAAGAAATCTTTAATTTCAGAGAAGAATAATAAAAAAAAAAAAAATTTGGAGTAAAAAACATCTCTTAATTTTTTTGAAGGAAACTTCACAAAATTTTTTTCGGTAAATTTTTTTAAAAATCCAAATGAAAAAACTTTTTATTTAAAAAAAATAAAAATCTTTCAAACTTTTCGTAAAAAAAATCTTTCAAATTTTTTGAGTTGATTTTTTTTTCTACTTTTGAAGTGAAAACAATTTCGTTTTGAATTTTAAAATATTTGTTTTTTTGGGAGGGAGGGGGCAAAACAACCTCCTAATGTCTCTGGAGTAAAAATCTCTTAATTTGTTTTGAGCAAGAAATCTTCAGTTTTAGAGAAGAATGATAAAAAAAAAAAAAATTTTTGGAGTAAAAACATCTTTTGATTTTTTTGAAGGAAAAATTTTGTAAAGAATTTCAAGTAAAATGTTTAAAAATTCAAATGAAAAAACTTCTCATTTTTTTGAAGCAGAAAAATGAATTTATTGTTCTATTTATTTATTTATTTTTTTGATATAAAATCTTTCAAGCTTTATTGAAAAAAAACAATTTCTGAAACCTGTAAATTTTTATGCAGAAGATTTTTTTTTTTGAGGATGAAATTTTTCACTTTGAAAAAAAATGAATCTCAATTTTGTCCAAAAAATTTTTTCCAATTCTTTTTTGTAGAAACGGAATGTGCCATTTTTTTGGAGTAAAAATCTTTTGATTTTTGTGCAGAAAAAAATCTGTTTCTTTTTTCGAGAAAAAAGTTATATTGACAGCAATGTTGGATTGATTTTTTAAGAAAAATGTCTTTCGAAGTGTGAGGGGGATCTCTAAAATATTTGGAGCAAAGTAAAAATTTCTTGGCCAGGCCCTTTGGGAAAAATTCGTACTCGATGCTAGTGTAGAGTGCACCTTTTGCACCGGTCTCGCCGTCGCTGCCAATGAGGCACAAACTAGCCAGATCAAAAGCTGAATGCAGCTGTAAACAATTTACGAAAATATTGCCACCATCGATTGTTTAATATGTACTTTGCAGAATATGCGGATTGTTCAAGTTACACTTTGGACGAGGTGAGAAAAAAACATCAAAATTGTGTCCGCTCAAATACTGGTCTTCCTTACGTGCATCGAGTCGTGAAAAGATACTTTTATAAAATCCTAACTGGATTAGCGGCACTACTTATACTTCTCATGGTGATATATGCAATTTACAAAATTAGCTCCGGTACTTCGACAGAAGGTATGAGAAATCGTTTCGCACAATTACAACTTTTTTCCAAATAAAATCAAAAATAATACCTCATTACAGAATGGGCGGTCAAAAGGAGTAGCTTATCGAGTTTTGTTGCAGAAGAAAATGAAGTAGAAGACGAAGAAGAATAAGATATAGCAACGTTTTAAAATAAATATTATTATCCAATCGATTTTACTCATCTTCTTTTACAAAGTATACGTACTCATCGTCGAGCTATAAAACGTTCAAATTTTCCTTGAAAAAATGAAATTTTCCAATTAATCTAAACCAATCCGCTTCATTCGTGAATAACCAACTCGAGAGTAATTAATTTAACGTAGCTGGCAAATCAACTTATAGTACATACTTATACCAATAAAGTGACGAAGTGACGCTCTCGATCTTTGCTAAAATATCCACGTTGTTCTATAAACCGATCTATCTACGAGCACGTCTCGTTTCTTCACATTTCTTACCAAATTAACAGCTTAATAACCCTCTTGAAATGAAAAGTACCTCGAGCAAGCGCCATTTACGTGAAAAGACACATGCTGCGATGCCATCTAACATCTGTGGTTTGTCAACCGCACCATATGTAGCGAACATCTTTCCCCAGTGAATTACTCGCTACCCTTTATCACATTCGTCTCAAAATTGAAAATTCACTTCGAATTCGTAGTTAAAGCCCTAAAAAAAAATGTAGAAAGCGAAGTACACCACGGATATGCGAAAAATTACAATTTTGGGAATCGTGGGAGGGGGTCAGGTGCTCAAATTATGAACATTTCGATCGAATTGAAAAAGTATCGTGTGGGGTATCTATTTCATGGCTTTTTAGCACCTAGAATTCATTTTTTGGGTTGGTTTCGGTTTCTGAGACTTTTTAACAAAGTTTGGTCTACGAAAGTATAGCTTTTATCTTTGCTGTGTCCTTTAAATGTCTTGGAATCGAAAATTACCCTCGGATTTGGAATTAGCATTGTGAAAAATATAGAAATCGATATGCAACATGGGTATGTACGAAATTTTGATTTTGTGGGAGGGGGCAGGGGGTAGTAAATTCTGAATATTATCCTCGAATTAAAATATATCATGTGGGGTATCGAATTTTCGGTTTTCAGAGATGAAAAATTCATTTTTTGGGCCAGTTAGAATTTTTAAGTTCTTCTGGGCCAGTTTTGACTTAAAATGGTTCACATTTCACACCGATCGAGTGTTTGAAATTGAAAATTTCCTTCAAATTTGAAATCAGCATTATGAAAAACTGAGAAATTGATCCGCAACACGAATTCGTTAGGAATTTAGATTTCTGGTACTCAATTTTGAGCTGAAGGGGGGGGGGGTGTAAAAATAGGACTCTTGCATTCTAACAAAAAGGCATCATGTCGGGTATGGATTTATAGGTTTTTGGGCTCGACGAATTCATTTTTGTGTTCAATTTTGAATTTAAAAAATTTTTTAATCCACTTCTGACGTAAAAGAAATGAAAAAATCGCGTGCCTGACTGATTGACTGATGTTAAAATTAAACGAGCTAACATTTAAGTGCTGATTTATGCAAATTTCTGGACGTTGATTGTTTTGTATTTTCATTTCGTATATGGTGAATAATTTTCCAAAGGACTGCTAATAGATTGAGTCGATTGAGTTGTAACAAATCTCATCGAGTGTTATTTTCCATTATTTCGAACAAATAAACTCAATTGTGACGTTATTCGTGAGATCATTCCATAACTATAAATAATGTCATTATGGAATATACGTACGTCGTACCTACGTAATAAATTGGTGGGCTCGGAGTAGGACGCGGACGTGAGCATCGTGGTGTTTACAGAAACGCGAACCCATATAGGATACTATGTTTATCGCATATTTTCAACGACTAATTTGCATTTTGTATAGGTAGGTATATAGCGTACAAAAAGACACATTACATTCAATTACCACTCGGTTTTCTTGATTATCTCATTAAAAATATGCGCGTAGATTGAATAGGATTTTTTTTTTTTAGTTGAGGATAAATTCTGAAGTAGGAGAATAATCGGAAAAAATTAACTGGCCAATATTGGCAGATAAGTCAAATTAAATTTTAACAGTAGATTATATGGATTCATACACATTTCATATGCATATTTTTCAAGCATATTTTACGATAGATGCATGTCATTCGAAGACATTTCGTGCAAATGAAGAAATATGAATAGTTTTTATAGGATTTTCGATTTTTTTCAAAAAAAATTTCAAGTAGAATTTTGTGATTTTTTTTTTGTTAGGATTTTAAAAATTTCGAAAAATTTTCTTAAATATCTGTTGGAGCTCTATTTCGTTTCTGTGATTTTTTTTTTTTCATAATCGTTAAACTTTTTGCAAATAAATATTTCTTAGAATTTTTTGTTCAGATTTAGAATTTCTTTTGAACAGAATTGTGGACAAAAAAGTTCAACTTTTGAAATGAATTTATTCCAAGAATTTTTTGAATATTTATTTTTGGCGAATTTCTTTTTCTATCGAGAAATCTTTTTGAAACATTTTTTAAAAGACTTTTTAAAGTTTTTTCGGGAACATTTTTCAACGTTTTTTTTTTGGGAGGGGGGGGGCTAAATAAATAAATTTACAAAAAATGATAAATATTTTTCTAATTTTTTTTTTCTAAGAAACTTTGCTTGTAAAAATGTAATTTTTGATTGGAATATTTTTGAAAATTTTTTAGAAATTTTTTCCAACAGAATTTTCTGTGGGTACTAAGAAATTTTTTTCAATTTTTTGGAAGAATTTTTCAATTTTTCTGTACAAAAATATTCGAGATAATTTTTTCAGATTTTTGTTCGCGAAAATTTTTCTGAAAAAAAAATCAAAAATAATACCAGAAATCTTTTGAAATTATTTTTCTAGAAATAAATAATTTTCTTAAATTGAAAAAAAATAATAGAAATTCTTTTGAACACTGGTTGAAAAATATTTCTTGACACGAAAAAATACCTTGAGAAAAATTCGTAGAAAGAAAATACAAAATTGTGTAAATTTTTGTGATTGTGAAAAAAAAGGCCATGTTTGAAGGTATGAAACATGGTGTACATAAATGTTTTTACTCCGTAAAATCAATTTCATACATATTATGAACAATTCAAAAAGAAAATAGGTTAAAAAGAATTATAAGTTTCAGAATGTCTTTGACATACCTAATAAGTACCTAAAGTCGTCCAATTTTTTTTTAAAGAAGAATTTCAACAAAAAAAAATCATATTAAAGCCATTACCTAATAGAATGTTGAAAAGTAAAAAAAAAATGAAAATTCAAAAAAAAAAATACAAGTTTTAGAACGTTTGCCAAATATCTAAAATTAATCCATTTTTGAATTATTTCATTTTTTTTTATGGTCCAAATTTAAATTGTTCAATTTTTTTCTAGTCCATATATCTAAATTATCAACTACATAATATTTTAATTGTCAAAATCAAAAAATTTTGTCTGGAATATTTTTATTAATTTTTTATTTTTGTAACTTTTATTCTAGTTATAAAGAAATCTGAGAATCCATTTTCAACAGAATTTTTTGTATCTGGAATTTTTTTTCGAACGTCCTCTAAAAGGATTTCTGCAGTTTTCTCCATTTTTTTAAAAGAGAATTTTTGATACTTGATGATTGATGAATAAGAACGTTATTTTTTTTTACAAGATTTTTGAACTTTTTGAAACGAATTTAGTATAAAAAACTTATTTTTTAACTAATTCTTCAATTATTTCATAAAAAAAATTGTATGAAAAATATAATGTTTTGATTAATATAAGGAATGCTTAAATTTTTTTTTTAATTTCTATTTTGAGAATTGAAAAAAATTTTGTATGTACCTGCTAAAAAATATTTTTCCCACATTTCTTGAAAAAAATTTTGAATTTTTCTCAGAATTTTTTTTTAGAGATTTTTTTTGTAGATACTTGCATTTTATTTAAATTTGTTGTTATTGATTTTTGAACAAAGGAATTCAATTTTTTTGATGTGATTTTTATTTTGTTTAGAAATGTTTTTTTTAAATTTTTTTTAATTTAAATAATTGTTTATAGTCTCATAGTTGAAAATAACTTGGAGTGACTTTTACAATATTTAAAATAGAGATTCTTGATTAGATTAAGTTTTCAAAACCGATTGTGCAACATGCAAAGAAATTAATTTTATGTTTAAAAATTTTTTGAAATTGTTTTTCTACAGAATTTTTTGTACCCAGGTACTTATCAAGAAAACATTTTCAAATACTTTTTGAAAGAATTTTTGAATTTTTATAGAAAAATAATATTTTGAGAGGATTTAAATTTTTTTTTTTACAAAAATTTTAAAAATTCCTTTTCTACGAATTTTTTTCTCAGCGAACGTTACTGATTATTTTTTGCAAAAATTTATTATTTAAAAAAATTGGATGATTCTTTGTAAAGAAATGTGGTGACAACTTTTCTTCCTGTATTTTTTTTATAGAAATTGAAATTTTTATTTTTCGTCTGAATTTTTTGAATTGAGTTTCTCAAGAATTCCTCGAAAGAATTTTTGAATTTTACTCCAAAAATTTTGGCATGGAAATTCTTTATACATTAATAAAATTTTTTGAATTTTTTGAATTTATTTCAGTAAGTTTTTAAATTGTTTTTTTGTTTTTTTCCCCTATAAATTCTTTCTTTCTCTCAACATTTTTTTAAACCGTCACAATTTTTGAAAATTTAATAAAAAACTTTCAAAAAAAAACCCTTGAGAAAATAAATTAGAAATTCTTTAAATTTCTTCTTTTTTTTTTAATGCAAGAAAATAATCATAAAATGTTTCAGGAAAAATTTTGCGTAGGCCCTTTAGTATATTTGAGCACATTCGGCCAAAATAATGATCAGCCATTAGTATCGAGATTCCAAAAAAAGGAAGGATTGTTCGCATCCATCCTTTTGAAAATTTCTTTGAAAAGAAATCATTATCATTATTAACGTTCCTTCTGTTATTATTAATTTTTATCATATTGAAATTTTCCATTCAGCCGTCGCGCCATCAGGTGTCTAGGAGGGGGAGGGGAGAAGAATTTTAATAAGATGGCTACGTTAGTACCTAGTACCTACATAAAATAAAGGCAAATTATAGCGTGTTATTTTACCTGTGTAATGTGAGCTGCGAGCTCTACCATCGAGCGTTTACTTTCGGTCCATTCTCCATTAATGGAAAATAACGCTAACGCTTTCACTTAGGCCGCCATTTTGTTGAAATTTACGCACGAATTTTTTCATTGTAATCGTCACTCGTGTACGTAATGTCTGCTGACTGGTGTTTTTTTTTTCTTTCGTCATCAGCTCGGCAGAAAACAAAAAATACTTCATCTGTTTACTCAACATAAAGACCTTTTGCGAAAAAGAAAAGGAAAATAAATTCGGCTAATAAGCAAGAAAAAAAAACACTAACAGGCGTCATTTCGAATGTTATTAGAAAGGTAGTTCATTACTTCATTAGAAGGGTAGTATCGTATCGGGTGGTGGGAAAAATAAATCAGTTTGATCTGAGAAGCAGGGTTAACCGTGAACCAAAAAAAAAAACACCACAAACACGCCAATCTGCAGAGTCTACCTAGGTATATAAATTTTGAGTAACCATGAATTTTCCTTATGTACACTGCAAAAGGAAAAAAATGATTTATTAGTTTCTTCCTTGAGGTTGTGCTGCGTTGTATTAATGATCTACTCAACGTGGCTTATTTCTGAGGGTTAACTTTTCTGAACGTGTAACTTTTCCGGGCTGTTTTCGTGTCTTTTTTTTTTACTCGTCTATTTTTAACCCTATAGTGTATTATGTACTTCTCTCGAGTAAACAGTAACATCGCTGCGAGATGGTCGAGGGGCTGGAGTGTGGAGCGGAATTAAGGCACCGAGTTAGTGAAAAGTGTGATCGATTGAGATGTCCGCGAAAACAGACCTACTTTGGTCGTTTACTTAATTCATTATTTACGACTTTTGTATTAAACGAAGCACGAAGTGCGAGTCGAAATGGACGCTTCTTACGGCGGTCTGTCGACGATCGTACGTCTCGTCTGACCAGCTTACGAGTTTAATTATTTTTCTAATTTTTTCCTGTCGTTCGATATTCAATTAAATCCAACAAAACGGAAACCAATTCGATTCCGTTGTCTTTCGATGTTCAAATAAACCGTTACCTAATCAATCAAGCTATTTCAATTTTATATGAAACAATGTCCTCGCAAAAAATTAAAAGAGAGGAAATTTAATTCGATGAGGTGGACTAATTCCTTCTTGAATTACTATTTCGTTGAATTTTCATTAAATTTTGAAAATTTAAAAAATTCATAAAAAATTAAAAAATTCATCCCATTTTTAAAATTATTCTTTCCTGCGATTACATTGTTGAAAACAATTTCTTAATCTCGAGTCTATAATTGAAAAAAATTTTTAGGACTCCCCTTTTTCGAAGATCTACCCCTCTTTATTTGCATGTCCCCTATGTTCATTCCTAAGACTGATTTTGAAAAAATTTTCAAATAAAAGTTGTAGAATGAGACCCTAGAAATGATTTTGTTCGTAAAGAAAATTTCGATTAGACCACTCTAATTTTGTATAACGTGCGTATGGAAATAATAAGCCAATTTTTAATCGTATTACGTAAAATTGGAGGGGAGGGAGGAGACCTATTGAAATTTTTGTAATGATCAAAAGTACATATTATTTCAAGGATTTCAATTTACAACTTTTGTTTGAAAATTTTTTCAAAAGTGGGAGTCTTTATAAAATGGAACACCTGCTCATTTTTCCATTTTATACTCAAAATTAAGATTCAGTCATAAAATTTATCTTAAAAATGAAATGGCATGAAAATTACTTTTGCGACTAGACTAAAAATTTGTCTAACTTGAAAACTTGCAGTTTTTAAAATTTTGATTGACTGAATTTGAAAAATTGATCCATTTTAAGATTTTTTTTCATGAACATGACCTAAAAAATTACAAATTTTCATTTTTTCCAAATTTAAAAAAATAATTTTCTTCAACTGTGGATTTTTTCCAAAATTAAATTTTGTTTGATTTGAATATTGATTTTTTTTAAAAGTTTAACCTAAGCTTAAATTTTTTGCAGTTTTTAATTAAAATTTTCTCCCACTCTTGAATTTTTTCAATTGTTCATTACATTTTCAGTCATTAATTTTTTTTAAACTGATTTTCATTCTTTTTTTCTGTTACCTATCAATTTTTCGATTTTTTTTTACCATTTCAATTTTTTATTTATTCATTTTTTTGCAATTTTAAAATTTTTATAATTTGATTAACCAAATTTTGATGATTTTAAAAATTTGTCAAACTTGGAAAACAGTTTCAATTTAAAAAAATTACCTACATTTAA
Source organism: Trionymus perrisii (assembly GCA_900050545.1). NCBI lineage: Eukaryota > Metazoa > Arthropoda > Insecta > Hemiptera > Pseudococcidae > Trionymus > Trionymus perrisii. The sequence goes on along the minus strand of FIZV01044225.1, from coordinate 839 downwards.
AAAGTACTCAGTGAATTTTTCAAATTTAGCAAATTTACCAAATTTTGACTTTTTTAATTTTGAAAATAGTAAAAATTTATTGCCTAACCTTTGATAAAGAATATTTTTTTATCAATCTTGTAGGAAATAATATGACTAATTTAAAGTATCAAATCTTGAATTTTTAACCTATTCTTAAACATTTTTTATCTGAACTTTATAAACTGAAATTCTTCCTTTCTCTATATTATTCAATTTTCAACTACTAAGGTTTTTTTTCGTTTTTTTTTTTTATCAGTTTTGAATGATTTTGACATATTTAACAGTCAAAAACGTCTACCTATTTATGTATTGTTTTCAAAAATATACTTAGATGTTAGATGTAAAACTCGATAAAAAGCAGAAAAACTTTCATTAGCTCTTATAATTTTATTAAAACAGTAGGTATTTCTAATATAAGTAAATTGCATTTTTTCTTTCTTTGGAGTCAATTTGTTTTTCGAAGTACCTAAATAATATTCAGAATTTTGTTCAAAAATAAATTTAACTTAATTACATTATGCTTTAATTTTCGCGTGTGATTAATTTTAGTTAATTAAGTAGGTATAATTTATAGACAGGAACTTAAAAAAAAATTTAAAAATTTGAACTTTTAAACGATGTAAAAATTGGTATCTAATTGACAAAAAATTAATTGTAATTTTTAAAAAATGAAGCGAATTTTTTTTTTTTGATTTGTATTTTTTTTAGGTGGTTACATTGGAACTCTAGTTTTGTTTCTTTTGATATATTTTGAAGGTATGTGGGCGAGGGGAAATGATTTTTTTAATATTCCTAAAAAAAAACAGTATATGCATCAG
>FIZV01044222.1:0-10101 GCA_900050545.1 Trionymus perrisii | reverse complement strand
TTTTTTTTTTTTTTTTTTTTTTTTTTTTTTTTTTTTTTTTTTTTTTTTTTGGAAAGAAAACTTTTTTTTTTAGAGTAACAAAATAGGTACCTATCTCATTTTTTTTGAAGTTGAAATATTTCTAAAAAAATTTCAAGTTGAAAATATATTTTTCAAATTTTTGAAGAAATAAATCAGAATTATATTTTTTGGAGAATCTCTAAATTTTTTGGTGAAAAAATATCTTTATGTATTCTTTTGAAATACAAAAATTGAAATTTTTCTTTGAATTTGAAAAATTTTTCAATTCTTTGAAGTAATAATTATTTTTTTATTTTTACAGAAAAAATCTCTCAATTTTTTTGAGAAAAAAAATCATTCTCATATTCCACATTGATAAATTTTCAATTCACTACCATTTTGGGAAAAATCGAAGTACATATGCTCATTCCAGAAAATTCCAAGTTGTGGACCACGCTTACGTCTTTTATACGAACAAGAACCAAGTGTAACTTTTCGGTTACGTAATTTATTGCGTAAATAAAAGTAATTTCTTTATGATTAAAGTGGTCACAGATTTTAGAATTTAGTTCGATGGTAATAACCGGTTCATTACCTTTAATCGAGGTTGTATTCGAGATGGTCTCGGTTTAATTTTCAAAGTTAAGGTGAATCTGAAGTAATTGTACTTATATGTATATCAATTTGATTTCCTTATGGTTGAATTAAAATATTAATTTCAGCAAATACCAATATTTATTAATTTTTTTAGACCCGATTTAGAAATAAAAGAAAATAATTCTGTTCGTAATGAAAAAACATACGTAAATAAGGAGTTGATAATACTCCGCCGCCTCCCTCACCCAATCCATCCAACGTTTCTTTTGGCGATGTTAGTAGATTTACATAACTCGACTGATTTAAGGAGCGGTGAAGAATTTTCTTTCTTTCCAAATTACTTACACATAACACTGAAACAGATTTTTTTAATGTGAAAAAAAATCATTAAATCTTATTAGATTTTGGAATGGTTATGTCTCTACCTAGGATAATTTTAGAGTTACCAAGTATTCCAAGTGAAACACTGATGGATGCGTAGGCGCAATGCGGCTCGACTCGTAATAATTTTTTCTAGTTCGTTGAACCGTTCATACTATCGAGTTCGTTCATCTCGTATACTTACATTAGATCTTAGCAGCCTTTTTAGAGGATTATGTAGGCAGGTGAATGGAAAATGTGTATTCAAAGGTGCTAAATATATCTACCTACGTTCAAATCAATACGATATGTATCTTGCTCTAGGTATATTACACGTAAAACATTTGGTAACTGTAGTTCAGTCTGTAATTTAAAAAAAAAATTAAAAATCAATGTAGGCCCTCAAACGTACTTATCTCTGAATAATCATTTTTTAATTTCCGAAAAATGCAACTTATTATTTTTTTTACGATGAACCAGAGTGAATTTTAAAAAAAAATCATTCATCGGTTGCTTCATAATAATTTAAACACAGGTTTACGTATGAGTTGATTTTCCTGTAGAAGTAACCATATATTCAGCTTATGGACGGTTAGATACCACAAAAATGTAAAAATGATATACCAAAGAGTGCATTAGCCTGCTGAGTTGCAACATAGCGATAGCATATAGCTACACAACGTCCTTGACTGGAGAAAAAAGAATTCATTACATTGTTAACACTACGTATAACAAAAAACCAATTTCAGTACAACTATTATTTCATTTACCTTGAATGTTCAAGGTAAGACACGTGTAGGTAAGCGCAATTACGAAATCCCAAGGAGAGAGTTCTCCAGGAGGACATTCTTTTTCTGGAGGATGATCGCCCTTGGCTGGCGACATCGTTCTATCGCTACTGAACCTAGGTGGGAGAAAACTTTCCTTTTTATTGACCTTGAACATGGGTGATTTCAAGTTCTAGGCAGTTCATCTGATGCACCTAACATTTTTCAGGTAATTAAAGACGTGACGTAGGCTCATGCATTTCAAATAAATCCGCATTATTGTACTTATTGAGGTAAAAATATAGAAGTGGCGGTGTATTTTTTGTCAGATGAGAAAAATAGAAATTTAATGGTAGGTTAAACACTTTTCGAAACGGATTTACTCCTATTTCTTCGTTTTTACTCAGGGTAGGTGAGCAATCGTTTAAATCTGAAGAAATTTACCAATTTAGATTATCTTTGTCACTACACTATCATTCTTCAATTTCTTCTTCAAATGCTTGCTCATCAGAACATGAACATGAATCAAAGGTATCAAAAATTATGATATGTGCTTAAATGAAAATAAATGTTACAGGGACCAATAAGTGAAGAAAAAAGGATATCTAACTTAATTTCACCTTATTCATTTAATTACCTCTTTAATCGATGGTTATTTTTCAATTCTTAAATTGAAAGTATATTACTTTATACTTGTGTAAAAATAATTTGTATTATTGCAGAAAAAGTTATTCACAAATTTTAAAAATCCATCATTTTACTCTAGTAAAATTTCTTTCATAAAAAGTATTTTAATTTAAATCAACTCATTTGGTAAGTAGTAAGTACCTGCCTAATGTACAATTATTATAATTTCTAATAAAAATAAAATCTCTGGAAGGTAAAGGTAAAATGGTTATCTATCTAGAATTAATTTTTAATCGCGCTCTGAAACATTCGCTTTCAAAACACTCCTGCGAGGCAGAAGACACTTGACTTATTTCAGGTTCAGGAACAAATAATAACGATAATGCATGTATGTACCTACTGTTTTAAATAAGTACTTTAATTGAAATAAGAAATTGCTAATCATGCAGTAAAAAATAAAATACTTATGATTAAGTGGTTATCTTCAGTTCAAAAGATAAGATAATATACCTATTTTTGTTTATTAGATAAAGAACATGCATAATTTAGAAAAGCTTAACTGAATCGTACTTTCAATTAGTAAGTGTTCCCACCTACCTACATTTATGCAGATGAGCAGACAAACTACTGTAGAAAATGAGAATTCTTATGAAGAAGTTCGATTTCTATTTCTAAATTCTGTACACTAAAGCACCGAAGATGGAAGTCACATTTTTTTCAACTCTGAGGTTTTTACGTTTTTTGATTTTTTGACACTTGTAGGTTCATAAACTATGAAAATCTCGAAGTCGAAAAAAATTGGACTTCCATCTTCGGTGCTTTAGTGTACAGAATTTCTGTTCCTATTTTAAAATAAAACAACTTCAAAATTCTACATGCCAACATCAATATAATCTTGCATTTATTATTTTCTTCTTTAATTAGTGAATCAGGATGTAAGATTATTCATTAAAATTTATTTCAAAGCAACAAAATTACAAAGTTTTCCTCAAAGAATATTTATTTTTGATTAATTTTTAATTTAATTTAAAAAAAAATAAAATTGTTGCTTAAAAAGTGTTACCAATTATGTAATTCTAAACTTCCCATCATATAATTGGCAACCGTGCACGGTGCAATGCGTGATAGGGGAGGGAAAAAGCAGTCAGCGGCTTGGAAACGTTCATCATAAATTGATAATCATATTGATAATAATCATCATAAGAAATTACGAACATACGATCATCATTCATCTCTTAACTCTCTATATCTCTACGTTTTCAAGTTTTTTCACGCTCAAGTTAGTGTAGATATTTCGTGGTATGTGAAACCAATTTTAGTTATGATCAGTCCTGAATAATTATTCTAAAGTAGTAGTGCTCAACATCACCAGTTTGTATCGTTAGCTTACTAATAAATCGAACACCTTTTTCTAGTTAAAATGGCAGCTGTAGCGAGTAGCGAAGGACGATTTTTGATTAATAATCAACCAATTTTTAGGAATGTTTGTCGAGCTTTGTAAGTATTCGCTGTTTACTACTTTTATCTGTAATCTGACTTCCAAACTATGAAACCATGTGCTGTTTTCAGATCATGGTGGACCAATGTGGAAATGGGACCACCGGATGCTATCTTAGGTGTCACAGAAGCTTATAAACGTGATACTAATCCTAAAAAAGTCAATTTAGGTGTTGGAGCGTATAGAGACGATAATGGGAAACCATATGTTCTCCCGAGTGTTTTAAAAGTTAGTTGAGATGCAGTGTGTTTCAATCTCGTACAACGCTATGGAATATTTACAGTCTAACGTTTGTTTTAATCTTGTATCAATTTGTGTTGTTCGATTTTGCAGGCTGAAGAACATTTAGCGAATGCAAAGCTCGATAAAGAATATGCTGGAATTTCTGGTTTACCTGATTTTTGCAAGTTGAGCATGGAGCTTGCTTTAGGAGACGATAGTGAGCATTTAAAAAACGAGAAGGTTTGCTTTTAATGACCAATTTCTTTTGATAATTCATTTGTATTTATTACTTACATTTTCAATGATATGCGTGTACTTAGAACGCTACCGTTCAAGGAATTTCGGGCACTGGTTCTTTGACCATCGGAGCCAAGTTTTTGAAAGCGTTTTTCCCCGGTGTCAAATGCGTCTGGCTTCCCACTCCTACTTGGGGAAACCACATTCCAATATTCAAGCATTCCGGGCTTGAAGTAAAACATTATCGTTATTATGATGCGAATACTTGCGGATTCGATTTTGGTGGAGCTGTAGAAGATATTAATGTAAGATTAGTATTTAGTAGTGGTATTTTTACAAAATTTCGTATAACCATTTCTAATATCGATATTGTTATATCTTATTGCAGAAAATTCCGGAAAAATCTGTCATTTTACTACATGCTTGCGCCCATAACCCGACCGGAGTCGATCCAAAACCAGACCAGTGGAAGGAAATTTCCAAAGTTGTTAGAAACCGTGGGCTGTTTCCTTTCTTCGATATGGCTTACCAAGGTTTTGCTTCAGGTACTTGATTTTTCGAATAAATTTTACGACGTCAGATTTGTAATTTTTCTCATTTTTATCCGCGATGTTCTTATGTGTTGTACGTATTGTTTGCAGGAGATGTAACTAAAGATGCATTTGCTGTCCGGTTATTTTTGGACGAAGGTCATCAAATAGCGTTAGCACAATCATTTGCTAAAAACATGGGTCTTTATGGTAAATATTTTCATTATTTTTGGTAATTTTATTTTTAAAAAATGAAAAATATAACTTTGGATCTTTATCAGGCGAAAGAGTTGGTGCATTTTCGCTGATCACCGATAATAAAGATGAAGCTGCCCGTGTTCTTTCTCAATTAAAAATTTTAATTCGTCCTCTGTACTCTAATCCACCCATTCATGGAGCAAGAATTGTAGCCAAGATTTTATCTGATCCTGCACTTAAAGCGCAATGGTACGTTTTATTATTTGTCTGCTTTCGTAAGAGCTTTTATTAGATTTCAAGTCCCATATTTCTGATGTTTTTTTTCTATTTGTGGTCGTGCAAGTAATAATTTTACGATTAATTACAGGTTGACAGAAGTGAAAGGAATGGCTGACAGAATAATCTCTATGCGAACTCAATTGAAAGAATATTTACTCAAGAAAGGATCGAAAAAAGATTGGAGTCATATTACTGATCAGATCGGAATGTTCTGTTATACAGGCTTGAAACCTGCCCAAGTAAACGTCATTTTGTAGCAGATACCTAGATTATACGAACTATTTTTAATAACAATTGTGCTCCTTTTAGGTTGAACGGCTAACGAAAGAATTTAGCATTTATTTGACTAAAGACGGCAGAATTTCGATGGCCGGCGTTTCATCTAAGAATGTCGAATATTTGGCTCATGCAATGCACGAAGTTACCAAGAATTAACATTTTTATGAAAATTTTCTTACTACCTCATTGCTTTTATAATATCATTACAATTTGTTACACATTTTCATTTATTATTGTCTTGTTTTAATTTTATTATTACCTGCATTTGTATTCGTATTTCCCATTTCATGTAACGGTGATATTAGAATGTTCCTTTTTCCAGATTTTGATGCGGAAATGAAAGTTATTGTACCAGTAATTATTGAAAATTGAATTGTATTTTTATCTACTGTTAAAATATCAAGAATACAGTTGATTCGTTCTTTTTGAATTTTGAGTTTTTTTTACGTATGCGTGTTTCATTAAATTCTCTATTCAGCACTTCATTCTCAAACGCTCTTTTGTTTTTCGGTTATTTTTCCTTCAGTTTCGCAGTAGTGTAATTATTAAAGGCATTTTGAATTTTTGAAGCTTGACGTATCGTACCATCGGTACCATCATTACCCTTATTTTTTTATTTTTTCGCAATTTACAATTTCGCATCAGCTGGCAGCTGTCACAGATGAAATTAAACGTTTGCGCTTATGTTTATTTCACTTTCGCGCATAATTTTTTGTGACGTTGTGCGCATGGTGATATCAGATAACACTGCATCGACATCGAGCGTAATTTTTGAATCCGTTTTCTAATTTGATGCATGTAAAGTTATAAAATTATTATGTTATTGATTCGGTAATAATCATTTTTAAATAAGAATATACTTACTCGTGCGTCATTTAACTACATTACTCTATATTTATACGTTTGTGTTGAATAAACAGGTAGCATTTCCTAGTACTATTGTGATTACAATGAAAGTGTCTTAGCGAATACCGAAAAATATGGCTCAATCCGAGGAGAAAAATAGCGGATTTTCAGCTTGGTTGTCGGAAAAATTGAATCTCTTGAAGATTGACGAGACCATATACCTCAACTACATAATTTCCGTTCTAGAAGGCGAAGAAAGCCGTGAAGAGAAACTAGATATCTTGAAATCAATCCTAGTCGATACCGGATCATCGGTTAGCTCTCGTTCAAGTGATTTTTAACCTTTACATATTACTTAATTGATCGAACTAATTTAGTATTGTACTTCAGGAAGAGTTCATATGTGCTTATTGTAATGAGATACTAGATAATTGGCAAACATCTCTGAGCACCGTTTGCGAAGAAAAGAAAACCGAAAAAGTTATCGAAAATGTAGATCAAAAACTAGCTAGGCTTTTAGAATCTAATGTACGTTTAGGAGAAACCAACACTCACGCTTGTAACTACACCGATGAACAACTTAAAATCAGAGAAGCTATTTTATCGCAATATGGTCATGTAAGTAAATAGCTGTGTGTAATCGTAACATTGTTTATTTTCATTTATTTCATAATATACTAACTTCTACTTCTATCATGTGTGAATAGGGCGATGAGATCGAAGACGAGTACGAAGAAGATGGGAAAGAAGATACCCTCGAAAAAAATACCAATGCGAGTGCTATTCATCAAGCTGAAAAAGAAAAACGTGAAAAAGCTAAGCTCGAAAACCAAAAGAAGAAAGAAAGAGATAAATTGGAGAGGTTAGTTTATGAAATAGCATTAGTACTTTTGTGTAATCACATTAGCATCGTGGATTAGATGTATGTGTATCAATTTTTCCTGTTTTCTTTTTAGAGAAAAACAAAAATTGACCCAACAAGAGAAAAAAGACGCTAGGAGGAAACGTGCTCAAAAAGTTGAACATCATAGAAAATGAACTTATCTTTATGAAATAATGATTTATTATGTAACACATTCGAAGGATGTTTTACCGTGATGAGTTATCATTGTTTATAATTATCTCTGTACGTATTCTGTAATCGTCTGTAAATTTAATTTATTAAATTTCAATATGATAGGTTTATGCAATTTTGTGTATTCTGTTTGCCTATTATTTTACTTTCAACAAACTTACCTCTTCCATGCAAAATTTTGAATCTTGAAGCGGGGATGGAAGAGACCTAAAATAAAGACGAAACAAGCTTTTAATAATAACCTCAGCAACGTTTCGATGAATGGAACACGATCATAGGCCTGCGAAAAAGAATAACGAGATGCTAAGTGTGAATTGTACTAAAATACTCCTGTGAAACTTTTACAGTGAATTAATTTTTTATTTTTATTTTTTTTAATTCTTTCGAGATACTATATATATATATATTTTTTTTTAAATTTTCTGCTGAAGAATTTTGCCAGAAGAAAGCTCTAATATCATTGAGTAAAAAATTGTGGGTAGGGGTGTGTTATCTGAAAAATATTACGCGTGTTTGCTCATTTTTAAGAGCATATTATTTTGTGATGCATATTTCGGTAAAAATAACCCAACTTTTCACCCAAAATATACTTTCGTGCCTCTGGGCCTAGCTCCCTGTACACGGCACGTTAAAAGAGAGAAAAAAAAAAAAAAAATCCATATTCTACACCTCATGAATGCACATTATTAATTACCTACCGATCTCTGTTTATTTATATTTTTAGTGAAATTCGACGAATTACTTGGAAACATACTAAACGCCACTTTTTAAAAAAGTAGTTTTTATTTCGACACAAATTACATTACTTCTTAACATCACCGATGAGAATCACAATTCAAATGTAAAAGTAGTATAATACTGCATTGCAAAACTAAACATCAGTTACAAGTTTAAATATGTACAAATTGTGAATTAAAAATGCATTATCATTTATAGTATTTAACAACCAAATTGTAAACATTTAACTAAATTACATATTGAGTGTAATTTCAGAAAAACAACTCTTAAATAAGATTAAGTAAATGAAATTAGGGAAAAGGGTTACTTAAAATTCATATTATTTGTAGGTTCGTTTAAACAAATTTTATTACTAAGTACGAATATAAAAGCATCATTTAAAAAAATGAAGAAAATAATAACAGGCGAAAAAAAATGTGTAACTGATTGTACGTTGCTAGGTATATATTATTGAATAAAAAAATATAACTAAAAAATTTGAAATATTTGGTCAAGTTGAAATTTTGTAAGCCTCGTACATGCAGAAAATATATTGATGAAAAAAAGACAAAAATTGATAGGCCCTCATTAAAGAAATATACAATACAAAGAGTGAGATTCATTTCAAACAACTTTTCACGTTGTAAATGAAAATTATTATCCATTAACAACTTCTTTCACAGCCAAAAAAAGTGAAGATAAATTTTTTAAATTAGGTACGAAAATTTATTGAAAAAATAAAATGAATTAATGATCAACATATTAAACTAATAATTATGTATTGTATGTCTTATGTAAAATATCATACATAATTTGTCATTTTATAATCGATGATGAATGCTTAAAATTTTCAAAATATCAGCTTGGTAGGCATTGATAATTTACATTTTTAGAAGACTTGAGAATTTAAAAAACGATAAATCTATGTACTTAGAATAATCAAAAATTTTTAAATACAATAATTACCTAAAAGATTCATACGGTCAATAAAGAAGATAGGTATTTATCGAAATCGCCAAATACTGATACCTTATATTAAGTCTGATCACACCAGCAATGACTATTTTTACAATTATTCATTCTATAGGTACAATATCCACATTCCACGTAACTTATTTGATAAGTAAAATGCGTATACTTTGATTATGATAGGAAAAAAGAATGGCTTCTAAAATAACATAATACTTAGGTAATTTAATTAGACACCACTGTTCAGCTGTTAATAAACTGGCGTTAAATCTAAAGTAAGACTGTGTAAAATGTTATTCCTATTTATTCGTGAAGATTTTATTATTTGAATAACCATCGCTTTACAATCCATGCAAACTATCATTTCGAGACCTTTCAATTTCTCCGCTTTTGACGATCTTCCTGATGATTTGTCTTGACTAAATCTCCTTCAAAAATAAATAAAATCAAATTAGTAAAAAAAAAAAAAAATCACTAATATTACAACCATCAAGGCTTGCAACTTGGTGGTAGACGCACGATCGCGCTCGAGCTACTTTCTGAATTTCAAAAATGAAATGAACTGCACTCCAAAAATTTAAAAATACATTACCTAATTATTAGTTTTTTAAATAAAAAAAAAAAATACATAAATTCTTTTGAAGAAAAAAAATTCCTGATTTTTTAAGAGAAAAATAATTTCTCAATTTGCTTGAAATACACAAAATCAAGAATTTTTGAGACAAAACAATGTTTCAATTCCAACATTTTTTTTTTGGGGGGGGAGGCAATACAACTTTTTAGTTAATTGGGGAAGGGGTGAAAATTTTTTCAATTTTTAGGAAGCAGCATATTTTTTTATTTTTTAAAATTGAGACTTGAAAAAATTTTCGACATAAAATGGTCATTATTTTTCTGCTA
>FIZV01044159.1:0-10935 GCA_900050545.1 Trionymus perrisii | reverse complement strand
TGAAATAAATTAGAAATTTAGAAAATTGATAGTTTTTGATGATTTTTCAAAAGTATATTATAGATAAGCTCAGTACGAGTATATTGAGCAATTTCAAAAAATAAATATGACTGTTTCTCAAAAGTGCTAATTTTGATAATTTTAAACGATTAGTGGTTCAACTTGCATTGATTGTATCGATAAAAATAATATTTTTCAAAATTGATAATTTCTCGAAATTTGTCAATTTTTCAAAATTAAACTTTTCGCAGAATTCGACCATTTTTCAAAATTGATAATTTCTCAGAATTTGATCATTTTTTTTTAATTGATAATTTCTCGATGTTTTGAGAAATTACCTAATAATTTCTCAGAATTCTACAGCTTTTGAAAAATAGTAATTTCTCAAAATTTGTCCATTTTTCAAAATTGACAATTTCTCACAATTACACAACTTTCTGAAAATTGATAATTTCTCAGAAATTGACTTTTATTTTAAAATTTATAATTTGTCAAAATTTAAACATTTTTTGAAAAATTAATAATTCCCCAAAATTTGACTATTTTTCAAAATTAGCAATTTCTCAGAATTCGATCATTTTTCTCAATTGATAATTTCTCAGAACTCGGCCATTTTTCTCTTAATTTAGTCATTTTTCGAAGTTGATAATATCTCAGAATTTAACCATTCTTTTGGAATTGTCAATTTCTCGGGAAATTTATGATTTTTCACAATTGAACATTTCTCAGAATTTAACCTTTTCTTTTAAATTTTCAATTTCTCGGAAATTGAAGATTTTTCAAAATCGATAATTTCTCAGAATTTGACCATGTTCTAAAATTGATAATTTCTGGCTGTTTTGAGAAATAATAATTTCTCAGAATTTGACTATTTTTTTTAATCTGCCAATTTCTTAGAAATTGAACCTTTTTCAAAATCGATAATTTCTCAGAATTTGACCATTTTCCAAAATTGATAATTTCTCAGAATTCTACCATTTAAAAAAATGATAATTTCCCAAAATTTGGCCATTTTTCAAAATTTGCAATTTTTTACAATCACACCACTTTTTGAAATTGATAATTTCTCAGAAATTGTATTTTTTTTTTATTTATTATTTCTCACAATTTGAACATTTTTTTAAATTGGTAATTTCTTTAAATTTGATCAAATTCGAGGATTCCATTTTCCAAAATTGATCAATTTCTCAAAATTTTCATCATTTACAAAAAATTGATCATGTTTTAAAATTTGACATTTCTCAAAATTGACGATTTCTCAGAATTTGACCAATTTTCAAAATTGATAATTTGTAAATAGGTACTTACATATTTATTCATTTTTAAAAATTACTTAATAAGTTTTCAATAATTTCATAATTTTTATATTTCAAAAAAACTTTACCAATTCATTGGTTTCAAGTTCTTAAAATTTTCAAAACTTCAGTACCTGTATTATTTATACATGCCTAATTCTTGGATTCCATTTCATAAATACGTATTCAGCATGTCGTATCGTACACTAAATTCTACTGGAAATTCTCGTTCCTCATCTCGTGATATAAATAATGACAGAAGCAAAAAAAAAAAAAAAGATCAGAAAATGCTACTACATCAGCCTATCGATGATATATTTATACAAGTGTACACAGAAGATGAAAAAAGTGTGGAAAAAATCAACGTATAACGTATCTCTGTCGCACGCAACGCAACGGCGAATTCATCACCGGAAGTGTCCGAATTAAAGCATTACGATAGAAATTTCAATCATGCAGAGCAAAGTGTATCTACAATCTACCTACTGATGGATATTAAACAGTAGCTAGTACATGCAGCAGCAGACAAAAAGCAGAAAACACGGCGATAAATAATAATCAAAAACGGTTCAATGTCGGTGACTGATTGATACTTGATAGACGAATCTCTTCTCGTAGATATGCATCACTAAATATGATCGTCGTAACCTCGACCACGACCGAGGTGCAAAGAGATCGTAGTACAGATAATTCTGATTTTTCCTTCTTATTATTCTGGATTTTTTTTTTTTTTTTTGGTCTCATCGTCGCGCTTACAATTATAGCCGTTATTATCTCGTAGCTCGTAGCTCGTACTCATTCATTCAGTTTTACGCAGGGGAGGTTTCGTGTTTCTTTTTTCATCATCATCATTATTATTATCATTTTATTATTTTATTTTTCCCCTTTTCTTTTAGTTTTTTTCAAGTTTTTTTTTATCCTTTGGTTTTTTCTTACTGTTTTACCGTCGGCTGCATATTTCACACCGAATATTCGGATTGGATATGCACGATTTTTCCACGCGGAGAAATTTAATCAAGCGTGATGGGTGCCATCGCGTTACCTCTGTTCTCATTCAATAAGTATCGACGATTGAAAAAACAAAAATATATAAAACAATAAAAAAATTAGACGTAGGTATGCATGCGCGTAAAAATGTACCGTCTGTACGGTGCTTTGCTTCTTTCTGTATTTCTTCGCTAAGGTGTGTGCTGTGCGGTGTGAGATTGTGGAAAGGTTTAGGTATAGATGCGGTGTTTCGATAAGGGTTTTATTTTATAATATACGAGTACCCTTCTTCAGACCTCCCTGATTATATTCCAGTCGTACTATTCTCGCTATAATGAATATATTGCGTGCCAATTTTTTTCCGAGTCATGGTTGTTGAGGATGCCATAAAATATAAAATTATTGGATTTTTTTTTCGAGTTTGATTCGAACTAATTTTCTATTTTCCATTTTGTTATTCGTAATTCAGAGATTTTTCATATTTCATTCTGGAAGAGTTATCGAGGATTCCAACTTCTCGATATTATTTGCCTATGAAAATTTGGCATTTTTGAGTGACATGTAGTACTTTTAAGGGGATCATGTGCCACTTTCAAGTGACATATGCCACCTTTTTGTGACATGTGACGTTTTTAAAGAAACATTGGAAACTTTTGAAAGACTTGCAGCAGTTTTGAAAGGATATGTGCCACTTTTGAGTGTCATGTCACGTATTTAAAGGGACATGTGCCACTTTTTTGGGACATGTGATGCATTTGAAGGGACATGTGCCACTTTTTAGTGACATGTGACATTTATAAAGAAACATTTGACACTTTTGGTTGACTTGCAGTATTATTTGAGGATATGTGCCATTTTGGAGTGACATGTGACGCTTTTGAAGGGACATGTGCCACCTTGTAGTGACATGTGACTTTTTAAAGAAATATTTGGCACTTTTGAGTGACTTGCAGCACTTTTGAAGGGATATGTGCCACTTTTGAGTGACATGTGACGCTTTTCAAGAAACATTTGACAATTTCGAGTGTCATGTAGTACTTTTGAAGGCACGTGCAATGTATCTGAGTGAAATGTCACCCTTTTGAGAGCCAGATGACACCTTAAAATTGACTTGTGGCATTCTCAATTCGTATTGCTGCAATTAATTAGATACCAATTTACTTTTAGAATTTCGAAACATCTTCATTGAAATCGCTAATTTCGTAATCTAATTTTATTGTTGCAGGTTTAGCCAACAGCGAAGCAGACAGTTGTAGCGAACGTTCGACGCAGTCCGAATCAGAACCGGAAGAAACCTCGTACGAGATGAAAATGCTGGAAAATTCTCTGTCTAAAAACGGCATCGCCACCAACCCGGTCTTCGAACGTCTGAAAGCATCGGCCGTGCAATACGAAAATTTCTCCAAAACCATGGACGTCACAAAGAAGATGGTTCGCTCTGCCACATCCGAATCATTCGTCAAAGTACCACCGACTTTGGGTTCGACGAATTTCGAATACGACGATAACAACGCGGTCGCAATGGCGGAGGTGGACGATGACGAGAACGACGAATTATGCGGCAGCGATCGCGAAGCTAACGAGTACACTTCGGAAACAACAGAACTAGTAAAAGTAAATCACGCGGAAACGGACGCCGATAATAACAACAATAATAATAACGACGACGACGATGATGATGACGATGACGACCAGGATGAAGACAACAACGACAACGACAATGTGGTCGCTGGTGGTTGCAGCGGCGATGGCGAAGTGGCCGAAGATGAGGCCGCAGCCGAAGCCGAAGCTGGCTGTGTGGATAACGAGCCAGCAGATAGTGAAAAGAAACCCTCGCCGCATAAACGATTAAAACAAAAAGCTAGCGAAGAGAACGACGACAATAATAACAATAATAGAGACCATTACGAAGAAAGTGAGGAAAACGAAGGAGCTGGAGGCGCCAGCGGAGGAGTCGGAAGTGGTGGCGTTGATTCCGAATCCGGCAACAATCAGTTGCCACCTTCGTCGTTCAGATACGCCTTACCTGCTAGTCACGTGACGTTGGAGGCGTTACAAAATACCAAAGTGGCGGTGGCTCAGTTCGCGGCCACCGCTTTGGCCAATAGTGCCGATAATCCTGCCGCGTTGCAAGAATTCGCCGTCCTGCAGTCTCATCTGTATACGTTGCAGCATCAACATCTGATGCATATTAATATCATACACCAGCTGCAACAGCAATTGAAAATAACCAGCAGATCTTCCACTAATAATAGTAATACTAGCGCTAGTAGTAATAATCTCAGTAGCAATACCGACGTCAGTGGTAACGCTACCAGTACGAATGATACTAACCATTTGCAGCAGCACCAGCAACCGCAGCAGCACTACCATAATCAGCATTATTACCAGCAGCACCATCGTCAGTCATGTTCTAGTCCGCCGCCGTTTACGCGATCGGAATGCGAAGCCGGTAGCCTTTCACCAAGCAATGTACCCATACCATTGCTTGTAACGCGATCGTCGTCTCCGTCTCCTAGCATAGTATTAACGCCACCCAAATCTAGTCGAACACCAACGCCGGTCAAGCAAGAGGTCGCTATCCCTTTGGCATCCGTATCACCACCAACTTCGCAGCCCCTGCTATCGACGGCATCCAGCGGCGGCGGCAACGCCATCGCAGCCAGCAAAACTACCTGCTCGTCGAGCGCAGCCACCGGCATCTCGTCAACCATGAATCCGTCTCAGCAACCAACCTCGCTACCGCATTGCTCCATTTCGTCGTCGTTCGCCTCGTCAATAATCACGAATCTGGATCCGCCTCCGTCGCCCAGCGAACCAAACACGCTGGAGATGCTGCAGAAACGCGCCCAAGAAGTATTAGACAATGCTAGTCAAGGCTTACTCGCCAACAACCTCGCCGACGAGTTGGCTTTTCGAAAGAGCGGCGCCAACGGCAAAGGCGGCTCGTTGTCGCCGTACGATTCCAAAGGTAGCGGTCGAAACGAGCCTTTTTTCAAGCACCGGTGTCGTTACTGCGGCAAAGTCTTCGGTAGCGATTCCGCTCTGCAGATTCACATCAGATCACACACTGGCGAACGGCCTTTCAAGTGCAACGTTTGCGGCAGTCGGTTCACCACCAAAGGCAACCTAAAGGTGCACTTCCAACGACACACCGCCAAATTTCCGCATATCAAAATGAATCCGAATCCGGTGCCCGAGCATTTGGACAAGTACCATCCTCCGCTGCTGGCCCAGATGAACAACCACCAAAATCTACCTCCCGGCATCGCAGCCGTGGCCGCTGCAGCAGCCGTCGCAGCAGCCGCCAATCACCACGTCAGTATGCCGCTCGCCTCGCCCGGCCAGCAATTCCCCGGTGCCAATTCCACGTCCGCATTTACCAACAGTCTGTCGCATTTGTATTCGAGCTCCGGCGGAGGCGGTGGCGGTAACAATAGTAGACCGAATTCGCAAAGCGGTCACGAAATCGGATCTCATACTTCCAGACTGATGCACGATTCGTCTCCGTCACCACTTCTCAAACCTCTCGTACCTTTTCCGTTTTTCGGCACCGCTGTCGGTAGCCAGCTGAACGAGCAAGACCAGCCGGAAAATCTATGCAAACCGACGACCACCTCCTCCAGCAATCATTCCTATTCGCCGCCTTCGTTGTCGGAGCACAGTCCTTATAAGCGCGAGTTGACCGAAGACGAAGAAACGCAAGCGCTCAGCGAGACCAGCGAAACGACCAACGAGTTTCGTGGACGTAGCGCAAGCTCTGGTGGCGATCATGGCCGGCAACGATCCATATACGGTGGTCGTGCCACTGACGAGGATATGGATTACGAAAGCGGCGTCCAATGTGGTGGCGGTGGCGACGACGACGAGGATAAATCTTCGGTCAAGAACATGATGGTGGGCGGTGGCAAGCGGTCATCGGACAGCGGCGACGAAATCGCCCAGGACAGATGCAGTTCACCGTTCGAAGAAGATTGCAGCGTCGGCAGCAAGTACAGCAACGATGACCAACGATCTCCGATGAGCGGCGACGTCGCTGGCTTAGTTGGCGGCGGTGAATCGCTCATTAGCCGAGGTAATCTACTAGCGGCTGCTGCCGCAGCGGCCGCCGCCGCCGCCAATCATCGAGCAGCGGCTACCGGCGAAGACAGCTACCAAGACCAGCCGGAAAATCTGTCGAATAAAAGTAGGTCTGAAATTAACGAATTATCTCTAGATGGTCGAAAATGTCTTTCGCAGTCGTCTTTTCCTTCCCCTAGACTTCTGTCGCCGGCCAGCTCGGTCTCTTCGGCCGACAGCTTCGACAGGTACTCAGCGTACACCCCTCTGCCGTATCCCGATTCCGATCCATCCAAAGATCCGTTCCTCTACACTAACTTTCTACCGCGACCCGGCAGCACTGATAACTCGTGGGAGAATCTGATCGAAATTAATAAAACGTCCGAGACGTCTAAACTGCAAGAGCTGGTCGACAATATCGGCCACAAGCTCACCGATCCCAACGAGTGCGTCGTCTGTCATCGTATTCTATCGTGTAAAAGCGCCCTGCAAATGCACTATCGAACGCACACCGGCGAGCGACCGTTTCGATGCAAGATCTGCGGTCGCAGCTTCACCACCAAGGGTAATCTGAAAACGCACATGGGCGTGCATCGAATCAAGCCTCCGGTTCGAGTCCACCACCAGTGCCCAGTGTGCCATAAACGATTCACGAATAGTCTGATCTTGCAGCAGCACATTCGACTCCACACCGGAGAACCGACTGATCTCACGCCCGAGCAAATACAAGCCTCCGAAATACGCGAGTATTTTCCTCCTCTGCACGGCGGCGTGGCAGCGGCTGCGGCAGCTGCAGCGGCCGCCGCCGCCGCCGCCCATCAAATGAACGCTTCCAATTTTGTGATACCGAAAATCTTACCTATGTCGTGCGGCGCACCTTCTTCGATCACGTCTACCACGCTGAGCACGCACTCGCACACGCAGCAGCCTTATAAACTCTTGGGCGTCGATTACGCCTGCCAAAAAGCTGCTAACGATTCGAGCGCCTCGGCCCATTTGGCGAAATGCGGCGACGACGAACTGACCAACGCCAAGATATCGTCGCCGAATCGCGTTTGCGGTCGTAATAGTCACGATATGGGCGACGAAGACGAGGACGACGACGAAGACGCCGCTAATGCCATCAATAATTACGAAGATGGCGAAAATGACGAGCGAGTCGGTGTCGTCTGCGGCAATGGTAACGATCGAAACGACGACGAGTGTGCTGACGAAGACGAAGACGAAGGCAATAACGCCGGCGACGCTGACGTCGACGAGAACGGCGATCGTAACGCGAGTGACGGCGCAGCCTCTTTGGCAGCGCTCGAAAATCACGTGAAAACGGTCACCACCATGTCTTCGCATATGGCCATGGTCAGCATGACGCAATCGTTTGTAAACCTTTGTAGCAAACTGACGAGTAGTTCTTCGCAAAATGGCGCTGGCGCTGGCGTAGGCGACTCGAGCGACGTTGCCGCGAAAAGAAGCACGTCGTCCGAGGCGCTAGAAGAGCATTGCGCGCCACTATCGTCGCCGTTGAGCACTGGGCGGGGGGTATCGCCAGCCGCCTTGTCGGCTGCCGAAGAAGACGACGCTTCCGCGGTCACAGATGCTACGTCATTGAGCAACTGTACCGTCTCGACGCCGTTGGATTTGACACCAAAGTCGGGCAATTCTCCGTCCATGATGGCGTCCTCGTTGGCCAATTTGTACGCCGGGGCTAATAACGGCGCGACGAGCGCGACACCGGCCGCGTTCCCATTCGTCGCCAGCTCGTCGCCTAACGCTACGTCATCGAACACGCCGCCTCTAATCTCGTCCGTATTAAGCACATCGTTTAATCCGCTCGGTCTGGCTGTTGCATCATCAGGTAGGATGGTGAATTCGAACAACTATACCTACTTAAATACGTACTTGCATTTTTGTTCCCTTACTGTACCGTTTTATTATTCGCACCACTTGCACAATCCATTCGAGCTTTGAAAGTTCATTTTTCGTTTAGTTTTTTTTTTATTTTATTTTTTGGTTTAGTTTTCATTTCACACCTTTTTTTTAATCATTTTTTATTATTTTGTTTTTGGAATTTTTCCGCATTTTTTTTTTCTTGCGTTTGTACGTATGCCAAGCGTACAGCTATTTGCATTTTGCATTTTTTTATTTTTTTTTATTTCGCGAAATGTTTTTGACGATGCCAGTTTTGTTTCGTTGTTTTCAGTTTTGGTTGTGAGAATTTTTGAAAAATGGAGTAAAGATTTTAGGAAATTTCTTCAAAGGATTTACTAGCTGTAAAAAATTGTCTAGGTTAATGTAAGTACTTGTGCACAGGAACTGGAGTGCTCATTCCGTTATATGAATCAGTTCTTCTCTTCCGATTTGAGAATGAGAAGACGAAGTAAAAGCTCTGGTATCAACTTATTTTTTTGGTAGTCCCTTTCAAGATTCTGAATATTTCATATTGATACATTTTAAAAATTTGTTTATAATTTTTCTTCAAAAATTTGAGTTTTTTTTTTCAAATTATGCTGTATTACAGAATTGAGCAAAATTTTTAAAATTAGAAAGATGTTGGTAATATTGATTTGGGTGTAATAAAAATTCTTTGAAAAATTAAAAAAGAAAAAATTGTTTCTTTTTAAAGAAAGTTTTGGAAAAATATTTTCCTACAACAAGTTTTGATATTAGAAAATTTCTAGTGAATAATAATTTGAAATAAATTATGGAAAAAGAACAAAAATATTATTGTTTTTATATGTAATAAATTTTTAAAAATTTTATCCAAACTTGATTAGAAAGTTTAAAGCAATACAATAAACATAAGACTTTGAGAAAACAATAAAAAAATCGAGTTGAAAATTTTCATTCAAAAATTTTAAAAGAGTTTAGGGGAAAAAACAAAGTGAGTTATATACTTAATCAGAAACTTTTGGGAAAGTGATAAACAAAATTCAAACCAAATAAAAAGTTGAAAAGAAACCAAAGAAAAAATTGATGAATCGAAAAAAATTTGGGATTACATAATCAGAAAATTTTGACAAAGCAAAAAAAAAAAAAAAAATTCAAACCAAATAAGAAATTGAAAAATAATTGTTGAAAGTTTTTTGTACCCCTAAAAAATTGAAGAGAAAATAGAGGAATTAGAAAAAGATTTGCGATGATATATTCAGAAAATTTTGAAAGAGGAATTAAAAATAGCTAACTGTGTATTTTTTTTTTAAATTAAGAAATTGGAAAAAAAGTCAAACCAAGTAAAAAATTGAAAAAAAAAAATCAAGAAAAATGGAACAATTGAAAAAAAAAGTTGGGGATGATATGATCAGAAAATTTTGTAAAATCAATTTAGATCAATGAAAACTAGATAAGAAATCGAGAAAAAATTGTTGAAAAATTGACAAAATTTTTGCCTCCTCGAAAATTCAAAAAAAAAAAAAATGGAGAAATTACTAAAAATGGGATGGGATGATATGGTCAGGAAACTTGAGAAGACGATAAAAATAGATAAAAATAAATAAAATTAAAAAACTGAAAACAAAAATTTTTTTTAATTGAAAAAATTCTTCCAGTAAATTTTGAAAAATTGAGAAATGATATTAAAATTTTTAGAAAAATATTAAAAAAATACTTCTAGTGAAAATATCGGGGTATAAATTATTGAAAAACCCGAAATTTTTTGATCTTGATAAATAAAAATGTAAAGACAAAAATTAAGGAAAAATTTCCAAAAAAAAAAAAAAGGGAATAGGTAAGTAATATGATCAGCAATCTTTTAAAAACAATCAGTTAGAAATTCCAAGGAAAAAAATTGAAAATGATGAGAAAAATTTAAGAAGGAATTTCAAGCTCAAAAATACGCGAAATACGTTGTTAAAAAATTGACAAAATTTTTCTAGCCAAAATATTTTTTTCAAACATTTGACTGAATTTTTTCGATAGTAATTTGTTTTTTCAAAAATCAAAAATCAACAGAAAGTTCTGGGATAAAATGACCAGAAATATTTCGGAAAATAAATCAAAAAAAAATTCAGGCTAAAAGCTTCCAAAAAAAAAAAAAAAAAAAAAAATGAGATAGTGATTGGGTGGTTAGCAAGTTTTCAGAAAAAAATTTAGATACATGAAATATCACGTGAAAATATCGAAAAAATGTAGGATAAATTTTAGGGAAGTCAACAAAAAATTTTAAAAATTAATAAAAAAATAAAATGTGAAAAGTGAAAAATAAATTAGAAAAAAATTCCAAGTAAGTAACTAACTAACTTGAAAAAATTGTGAAATTTTTGGGAAAAATGATTTCGATTTTGGCAGCAATACCATTATAAAGTTTTAAGAAAATAACCAAAAATACATTTCAAATTGAAAAATTGAAATAAGGGGTGTGGCCGAAAAAGGGGTGATTTTTGCCCCAGCCCCAATTTCGGGTTTAATCATATCAAAAGGTGTACCTGGATGAAAAAAAAATTCTCAGAAAATTTTGAACCTCCACCACCTCCCCTTCCGTATTTATCGCCATTTTAGTAAAATATCTTTGGAATTTTTTTAAATTACGAGAACGAAATTTTTCGTACTTTTGCAAAATGTTGGATGTTATAGAGATGAATTTGGGGAAATTTTTTCAAAA
>FIZV01044153.1:0-11973 GCA_900050545.1 Trionymus perrisii | reverse complement strand
GAATGAAAAAAAAAAATATATATATATATATATGATTATAATATCATCGCATCGTACGACCAATGAAAGGGGCAAACGTTGTGAAAAGGTGCACATTGCATAATGTATACGCAGCACATTATAGGACGAGCACATACGGGATATGCACATTGTACGTATATTGTATATCGCTACAAATATACTATAATGTACAGTACGTACGGTATTATACGCTGCGTCAAAAATGCTGCAAAAAGCAGGACGACGAGGTCTATTCGAATTTGAGGGTGAACTCGATGCGGTGCAGCGCAGCAGAGGAGGCCGTGACGCGAGGACGCCGTGTTGGAGAGCAGAGCAGAGCAGAGCAGAGCAGAGCTGGAACTAGCGGATTATCGAGGTAACGTGTTCGCTCTCTTATTGTACCACGTTCAACGCGTTGGGTTGGTTCAACTGGAACGGAATAATCGAGATATTCCTAGGCCTGCAGAATGAGTCTTTTCACACTTTGTTATCTACGAACTATCAGGCCTTTTTGGAAAAGCCTCACCCCTCTTATCTTGGTGGGTAGTGCAGTGATACCGCGCGCCATCTGAAACGTCACGTCATTTTTATAAAATATTTTGAGGGTTTTAGCGGTTCCAAACATACCGACCTTTTGGGTGTTTAGTCGTCTCGCATAAATAGAATCACCCAACTGAATAATTATTTTCCTCCATTCATTCCCCCCACCCAGGACTGAACAGCTCTGCGCTGTACAACCTAAGCATTGGTGCTATAGCTTTGCCTCCGCTTCTGTCTGTCGCACTAATTGATGCAGTACGCACTGTCCTACTCGTATAAGTACCTATAGGTACACTAGGTTCTCGAGGAAACGTACATCTAAATACGCATACCATTTTCAGTTTTCACGTTTACCGCATGAATATTGTGCGAAAGCAAAAGTTGATGCAATTACATATCTACAAGGACAATGTAGGTAAGGTACTTGCACGATTACGGCGTAAGACTAATATATGTATGTACCTATTGTCTTTGCATGGCGTATCTGCGCTGTTCATAAACTTTCTTCTTCTTTGAGCTACATCACTCCACAATAAGAGGATATCGTGACCTCAGACTATATAGTTGCATGGTACACCAGCTCGCGCCATTGCTGTCTGTTCTGCGCTGTCCGTACTCATGCCTTCATGCTGGGAAACTAAGTACCATAGCCAGATGAACTATGTTCGTCACCTGGTGGGAGAATGTCCACAACCTCTCGCTTCATTGACTTTGCCCGCACAAATAAGGACTACATTTCCTCGCTTATAATGTCACCAAAGCATATACTCCGCTTAAATAACACCGCCAACACATTTTTTCGGCCCAGATCTGCTGAAGTGTGGGTGCGTTGGTCGTTTTCTCCACATACTCTATTTGCAATGTCACTAGTGTTGTATCGTCAGCCTATCCCAGATTTGAGATGTAAGTTCCACCAATGGATACTCTACTGTTCCACTCAGTGACGGAGTTATCTTTAATAGCCCCAATGGTCTTCCCGCATGAATCTCTGCCTCCATTCGTTCGATGGTGTCGAAAGATGAGTTACATGGTAAGCTTTTTGCACATTGGATCTCAATTCTCTCCATTGTTAGTCAACAGTCATCTTTCACTGGACATTGTTCAAGTTTGATCTGCGTGGAGTGTCATTCGTCAGTGGTGGTCGTAAGGTCTCTGGGTTTTTAAAACCACTATAATTACACACGCCATAAGACACACGTGCCTTAGGTCAGGAACAGACCATCTATACGTGCATAGGCCAACGATTCTTCTTTCGTATTCCTCGCATCCATTAGTTTTCCCTGCATCACAAATCTCGTTGGTTCGCAGACCACGGTCTTGGCCTAAACCAATTAGATATCGCCTAGATAACGTGCAAGTATCGCTTACTAATCAGTCAATTTACACGTTTCTCCTGTTGGTAGTTAACATTTTCGTACTTATAAACCTAAATACATAAATAGGTGTAATAAGTACATAGGTACGATAAAGGTATACAAAATACAATAAATCGTACAATACTAACTTATGTAGTAAGCAGTTGGACATACCCACGAAATGTAAGTAGGTATGTACTAGTATGTACAAAGTATGTTCCTACATACTCGTACGAGTACGATATGTTTGTATTTGTACGTACGATGGACGGACACGACGACGCGGTGGTTTTTCGAGTGGCTGAGACGTGGTGGCGGGCGGTATCGGTCAAACGTTCGTACAGAAAGGCTCACGATCACGATTCTACATCTTCTTAATATGATTATCATCATTAGTATATATCATTATAAGCGTCGTATATGCCATTAAATACGAAAATCCACTACTACAACACGGCAGTAACAGCAGCCGCAACAACAACAACAACAACAACAACAACAGCAGCAGTTTGTGTAGTATGGCGAGCGAGTTTCGTTTCGTTTAGTTTTTCATTTCCATTTTTTTTTTTTTTTTTTTTTTTACGTCAGGCACTGAACGTACAAGCGGTTTGGTGTTTCTGTGTATAAGTACGAGGTACGAGTAAGCAGCTACTGACCATACCACATCTACATAAACGTCATCATTTTACACGAACTATGATTTATTAAGTTGACCGGACGCGTATTTATTTGTACGTTTCTCGCTCTCTCACTTGTTCTCTCATTCTCGCACTTTCAACTATCGTGTACCGTATACTGTATGCGTATACCTAGTACATTACATACATAGGCAGGTATCGTAGATACACAGAAAGAGCCTTCTCTAATTCTTTATAATTTTTCCATTTCATATCGCCTTAACTCAATGTGTGTATGCATTGCATACGCCTGCTTGTCTCGCGTTCGGTCCATCACACACTGTGGCACCTCTACCTTTGCTCTTACCCCTTAGCTTCGCTAAGACTGTTATTTTCAAATTTCCTCTTTCTCTACTTTCATGTAGATATCTATAATACCTATCGCGGAAACTCGATGTCATTACAACAGTAGGTAAAAGTCGAATGAAAATCTCAAAATTGCCGAACGATACAGGTTTCAATTTGTTTCACAACTTTAGGTATATCGAACAAACTTTTGCAGAAGAGGGACGAGTCCATTTTCACGATTTTTCAGGCGAGCAAAAAAGCTATCTTCCGCATTTTCATGACAAATAATGCCGTGGATAGAAGATCGAACTAAAATTATTTTTGTAGTCACTATGTCTTGGGTCATGGTAATTCGAACGAATGTGATTTTTTTTACTCTCCCGAAAAATCGTGAAAATAGACTTGATCCCTTTTTTGCAAAAGCGTGTTCAATTATAATGATAACAACACGAAAATGTTACCAAATTCTCAAAATATTTGCCGAAATTTCCAAATGAAAAATTGCTGGGGAGGGATTTTATCTTTCAATAGGGGTAAAGAAAGAAGCATCACGTTTGTTTCAATATTTTAATTGCAACCTACTTTTTTGGGGATTTTTTCCGGCGAATTTCCGTTATTCGATGAAACCATATATGAAACGTAAAATCACGTAACGTAATGTAACGTTATGTTCGCTGTACACACACACACTCCACGAGTGGACGCCAGAGTACGTTAGGTGCTCGTACAAAAATTACTAGGGAGGTCTCGAGTGTGTACATTAATTCATTTTACTAAAACTGTATTTCCTCGAGGTTTCATTATAAAATTAAGTTAACACTGTTGTCAAGTAGCTTTTTTCGAACTCTACATAGTAAACAAGGTGTACAGAATTGAATTTGCATCGGCACCTTCCTAATGCTATACACGAAGAGTGGTGTGTATGTAACATTGTAACAAAATGTATTTGTGGCGTTCGTAAAAAAAAGTATTTTAGGGGCTAAAGAGTCCCGAGCTCGAAAGAACTGCGAAGAATGTTTCGTTGGGCTGCATTTTTTGTCAGAAATAATTTTAAGCTACAAAATATAGGGAGGTTCTTGAAAATAACGTCCCTATACATTTATAACCTCCTAGTCACATTGAAAAAAAAGTATGCAGAACCTCATAATCACCCAAAAACAAACACACATTACACAACGCTTACATTTCGCACTCCAATTTGCGTTTCGCACAAGTATGCGAGTGGAAGTGTTTTGGGAATTTTCTGCAAAATTGTAACCAATGGTAGAACTCGGATTCTCAAAGCTTTTGCTGCGCCTTCATTTTCAAAGATGATAGGTAGTTATCTCACATAACTCTTTGTGTTTGACGGAATTTTAACATTTTTGTGAATTCAAAATAGCAATAGGCACCTGGTGTGCATCAAGTTTTTTGTTAGCCATGGTGTACGTTCGCTAGTATCCAAATCTAAAAATATTGCATACGTTTGCCGGGACACCCTGTATAAGTAGAAGTACATATGTACGTAGACGTACGTACGTAAACGTATGTCGTATACCCATGTACTTCGGTCCACTCGAGGTACTCGTACTCGTACTCGTACTCGAATGAGTATCTCGATGTAAACTACACATTGGCCGGTTAGTTAGTTACTCGAGTTAACCTTCTCTTCTGGCCACGTTGCGCGTTGCTGCGCTGCGCCGACTATTTTATTCGAACCGAATCAAAAGATATTCTAATGAGTTGGCCGACAGTTAACTGGATGTTGGCGATGATCAAAGAGCAAGGCCGACGCTGTGCTGTCCAATTCATCGAGCGCGCGGAGACACTGCATTAAACTATCGAACACAACACATTTTCAAAACCGGCAACCCAACGCAACGTGTAGTCCTCGTTGTCGTTTCTTCTTCTTCTTTTTCTTCTTCTTCTTCTTCTTCTTCTTCTTCTTTTTTCAACTCTTTTTAATACGAGATAAAATACGGAATGTCGCTACCGAAATACGCGCCGCCGCCGCCGACTATTACTTTTTAAGATTTCATATTTTAGGGCTGATTTCTTTCTATCTCACTTCCTCTCCAATCTCATCTTTTTCTTTTCTTTTCAATATTTTTTCTTCTTTCTTTACGATGCACAAAAAACAAGTCAACGACGACCTGGCGAGGCAAGCAGAGCGGCGCGACGCAGCCTTCTGCCATACCAACTCCTCAGTTATGGCTAGTTAACTTCTTTATATACGCATTACACATATACAGACTACTCGTGTGTAGATCTTGGCGTAAGAGCAGACTACCAATATTAGACAGAAATATGCTATTATTAAATTTAACCCATACTACCTATCTCTTGCACCAATATTAATGTCGAGCCGGTAGAGACCGATTCGTTTTAAATTTACGCATAGATATACATGTATGTGTATAATTCGCGCGGCTCACGAGGACTTGTCGTTTGAAAGCAAATGCTCGAGTTTTTATTATTATTATTTTTTCTGAAATGAAAGCGCTTCAATGTAGGAGTACTGGAATAGATGTCTACATGATCAAAATGCTTTCATTTATGTATTTTCAAAATTTAAGACATAGAGGTGATTCTGAAAATAAAAATTATGCCACGGTGCCACTTTAGCTTTACCAGACCATATCGACTTCGGATACAAACTTTCAAGACAAAATGAATAGCATCTTTATACGTGACTCATTCTATTGACGAAGAGTGGTAAAGTGCCTTTAGCAAGATGATGCCACTTTTCCAAAACAGATGCCACTTTATCCAAAAAAATGTTTAAAATAAAGGCACTTGAACCATAAAAAGTAAAGTAGTCATTTTAGGATAAGAGAGAGAAAAAAAACACACTCAATTTGACATTCCAACGGCAACAGTGATAATTCACTGCGAAACGCGAGGTGAAATAGAAACTTACTAGTAGCTTTTAATGCAATCAACTTGACAGTGTTTTTAAAATGGAATCCATTTATTCGTTGCCTGAAGGGACTAATCATATTTTTCCTCTCTTATCCAAACATTACTAGGTTTTGAGGTGTCCATTAGGTACCTAACCTACCTGGCGATTTTCTCAGCACAGATTTAGATGAGAAAGGGACACACGTTTACGGGTAGCGAGAGCGTTGAAATATCATGTCGTCGCGTCGCATTGCTTCGCTGACTTACCTAACTATTTAATCGGTAAGAAACGGAAAAGAAAAAAAAATCTGCGCGAATAGGTAACTATAGCCAATACTAGATACTACATAAGTAAACTCTAGTAATGTTATACATATATATAAGTAGATTCAGCACCAAGTACGGTACACCATTAAGGTAGGTATATGTAATCTACTTGTAAATAATAAACAAAATGAATTATCGAGGGGAATGAGATTAGTCAGTCGCGAGAAATTGATTCGATTATAACGGTACTGCCTACTGCGTGAGATGATACGTAATTTCATTACCGAAATAAGGAAGGAAAAAAGAACAAAAACAGCGACAAACAACGATAATAGGTAATTCGAGTGTGAATTACGAGCGATAAGTGAATGACTGTATAGGCGGCAGACGCTCCGCTATGCTGAGCTGTTGCTGGAGTCAACGATGGATTTGAAAAGAGGGTTAGATACGAATTACGATTTTATTGGCAGCATTTGCTTGGTCTCCACGACGCCATGAAATGCGGAAACGGCAAGACAAGCACAATTTGCTACTCTCAACTGCGGTTGATCGGCCAATGAGAAATCAACCAATCTTTTTACGAATGACGAGAGTTACTTCGTCACATCGATAATGACAGTATCAATCTCGGCAAAACGTTATTTACGGTGACTGCCTATTTCTTACGTTATTCTGTTTTGATGGGTACTTCCAAGTGACGAAACTAACCCTTTTTCAGGGGGAAGAGGTATCTGAAAATTTTCCGAGTGAAATTATGAAAATTGCTGAATGTGATGATGAAAAAAATGATGAGTTTTCCGAATAAAACTATACAAAATTTTGATAAATATGGTAACATGTAAGATGTATTAAGATCACAATGTTTCAAAGTTAACGTAAATTATACATTTTTCGTTCTTCGAGTAAATTCTATTTCTATCGATATGCAGAATTAACGGATCTTCTAATCCCTCTTCATTCATTTTTGTACTCAATTTTTTTTTTCTTAATTTCAATACCTAGGTACATTGAAATTTTGTTCGTTCGAATCGACAGAGACTGGTGCAGTGCAATCCAGCCTACAAAAATAATTAGCAATAGTAAGCGCTTCGAACAAATTTTCTGTAATTTGCATTTGCATCGTTTGGCTCAGACTGTTGTACTCCATCTCACAATTATCAGAAAATGTTTTTGAATCAACTACAATCATGTCTACGCCAGTAAATGGATATTTTGGAATGAGTCTAGTAATTGACTTGATGACATTTGTAAATTCTTCCGAGATTTTCGTTGCATTCTGCAGTCAATCGATTCAAAACTTCCACAAATTCGTTTATGTTGAAAGAATTTATTGCAAAAACATGCACGTGCATTTTTTGAAATGGATTATCATCGACTCATCTTGGCTTCAACCTTCTACGATAATGGTTTTGAAAATATTCCTCAGCTACAACATTCACTTCTCTGGCAAGTCGTACTCCACTATGTGTAAGATTCCGAATTTCATTTTCATCGTGCAAAATTATTTCAAAAGATTTTGTTGCGCTACTAATCAACGAAGTAGCTTCAATGACGTTGGAATCCTGTTTTGGAAGTTATGTTGTCCAGACACACTTTGTACATTCTTAATGCAACGCAATTGACACGTTGGAATTGAGTAAAAATTTGGACTTGATTTCATTTAATACCATTATTTATTTGTTGATTTTATACCAAATATTTTCAATTTCACCTACGTACCTAATGTCTCCTTTTGCCAAATTTTGCGAAATATTTGAAAATTAAAAAATTTAACGAATCTCTACCCCTCTACCAGATTTTTTTTCATTGGTATCTCCATCGGTAGTTAGTGCTACAAGCCTGTAACGCATCTTAATAACTCACGAAAGATAATATACTGTATGCAAGTATAGGTACTACATATTTAGAGGTACCTAACCTACCTACCTCCTAAATAGTACCTAATATAATAGCTCGCCGAGGGATACAATTACCATAGCGCACCGTAAGCAAAAGTATTACCAACATATCGACGCATTATTCGCGGGCCTCGCAGGTAGGTAGCGAATTCCAACCGATGAGCAACTACCTAAACCTAACGACGCGCGCGTAATAAATAGTATCATTTTGAAGTCGCCGCGCCACCCGCCAACAAACAAGACACCGAATCAGCCCAATTTGAACGAAAGCAGCAAAAGCCGCGATGCTTTGTAGCTAGATTTAATTTTTGTTGCGTGAGAAACTGAAATTGAAAAGAAAGATTTTCTCCAAAATGTGGGGACGTCGAACGTTTAACTACTTCGCTTTCGTCGTTTGTGTTGTTCGATTGCCGAGTCGTTGGTTCGAATATTTTGGTGCAGCTTGAACGGAATTTCTTTATTTCTTATTAAACGATTGGTTGTTGATTTTTACGCGCGATTAAATTTATACCAAAGACAATATATGCCCAGTATACCCATCCATCCATCCATCCATCCACCCATCTTCGTATCTCCTTCTCGATATTTACACAATACACGTACGATAGGCTAATATAAGTTTAGACGTGAACGTACCGCGTGTATCGATAGGCGTTCGTTTATTCACCACCCACCTCCCTTTGCCTACCGCTGCGCCCACAGTTGCGAACGTAATTTGCGATGATACCTATCCATTTACAAATAAGCACCACGATCCTTCTTCGAGGTGCATGCCTAGGTACTGCGTACGCTTCGTTACACCATACCGACACCGACACCGACACCGCAGAATACCTATAGCATCTCCGCAGAATCCGTGGACCATACATAAAGCCATCAGCAGCCGCACGAAATATTCATCGAAGCATGTACGTAGGGAGAGGTACCTACCTATAGGAACGTAATACATATACGTATCTACTATAGGTATAGTAGAAAGATACCTGCAGCTAAGGTACTCATACCGCAGTATGTAGATAGGCAGTTAGGCACGTATCAGTAAGGGCTAAATTAGTTATACCTTGGCGCGCATACAAACGAGATACTTAGCTCCTACATATATCGACACACCTGCACCTATGCACTCAAATTTTCGCCAAGGTATTGTAGTATGTCGGTCGAGCCGAAAATTCGAGCTATAGCTAGCAGGATACTTCAACAGTCAACAGGCATTCGACTCGTCGAGTCGACGTATTTCACACTTTCGATACCAATACGAGTAAGTATAGTAATAAGTAAGTATAAGGTACTTGATACCTACATGTTAACCGCTATAACGTAGGTATACGATGCAACTGTATACCTACAATAATTCCTTCGACACTTGGTATTAGTCCTATGACCTCTGGCAGAACACGAGACCAACGTGTAAAGCGATATATTCGTAATCAACTCACGCCAACTTCGTCATCGAGTGTACTTACTACTTACGAGTATATCGCGCGACAAGCTTACTCCCAAGTAGCCTACGTATCTGCTGCAGTGCCAGTGCGATAGTCGATGCGTGAGAAACCATTGAAATCATCGCAGCGTCGCATTGCGTCGCGTGCCACTATTCACGAAGTAGCAGCGCGCCGCGCCACTCCGCACACTTGAAAGTATTCGCGTTCGATTTTCAATTTCCACATTTGACATGGAAATTTGGTACAGGCGTCTTACATATTGAGTCGACGTAGATTTACCATGTGTTGTTTTTCAAAGATGGCGCATGGCGTAGCAATCGTGTCAAGATAATCAATGTAACATTTCAGCATTTGGTGCGTAAGTGTACCTGTAACACAACCGGATTATAGAGAATTTGGCCCCTATCCTACAGCGTTAGCTTGAGCTTTTCCTGGCAAAATTACGTTCACTAGTTCCTAGTTCTTCCCGAGGAAAAATAAAATACAATCGGACAATGATTAGCTAGTTATCCCGCTTCGTCTTGATAGTATAAAGGAAAAGGGAGGCCTTGGGCACCGGCCCCTCACCTCTTATTTTGGAGTAAAAGTAAGACAACAATATTAGTATCGTTTCACCACAAATTGAATCCACTGAACACGAATATGAGGTCAGATGTTATGTTGGACTCTCATAAGTACTTTGTTTCTGTTATTTTTTTTGCCCTATTTATTTCCTGAAATACCTCAAATATGGGGGAAAAAGAACTATGGTACTTATGGAGGCCCAACATGAAATTTGAAGTCATATTCGTGTTCAGTGGGTTCAATTTATGCGGAAACGAGACAAATATTGTTGTCTTATCTTCACTCCAGAATAGGGGGTGAGACACCCCCTGAGGCCCAAAATTGAGAAAGAGAAGTTTTGCGCACCTTGGCTATTACATCCATACATTAAATATATGAAATTTCAGAGCTCTTTCACCAATAGCCTTTTTTTCCTGTTTCCCTCTTTACAAATTTAATGAAAAAAATCTTCAAAAATACCAGATCTGTAAATTTTCAACCGTCCGGTACAACCCTAAAAGTGGTCTTGGATTTTGGCGGCAATGGCATAGATCGACGCAGAAGCCAGAATCGCAAATACTATCTTTTGGATATGGGCCATTTTGTCCCTAAGCAGGTTGGCAGGGGTTAGAGAGAAAAAACTACAATTTTTTTCAAAAGCGCCTCCTCTTTGAAGACCCATTTCTCCCCTCCAGGAACACCCCTGAGGCTAATAAAGTTTCTGGTTGGCTTTCAACTCAAAATGAAGGTCTCCATGAAATTTGGTCAAAATCCTCCGACTATTTTCCTCCTGGCCCACTCTAACATGGGCATGTACATAGGATGCTAGTTTTAGTCTTTATTAGAACTTAGAAGTTGAGAATGACTGACTTGCATTGTTGAGAACTTGAAAAGCTAATACCGCGTAAAAAAGATCATCCTCTCGGTCTCGGCATGGTACCCTTTATGAGTAACAATTACCAAATAACCCTCACGCGCCAATATCGGCGAGAGAATTACTGGAAATACTGGAATTACAAACGATAGAATTAGGCATAATGTAGCTAATAGCTACTAGGTAGTAGGTAGTAGATGCCTACTACCTAGTACCTAGACCTCTACCTAGCATTTGTAGCAGACATACTTAAAAACGACGCGAGGCGCGCGCACCAGAACTGATGATAAACACATACACTTAGTTGACAAATGAAATTGTATCGCATAAGTCAAGTTAACGACGCGATTTTAA
This sequence comes from Trionymus perrisii, assembly GCA_900050545.1. Taxonomy (NCBI): domain Eukaryota; kingdom Metazoa; phylum Arthropoda; class Insecta; order Hemiptera; family Pseudococcidae; genus Trionymus; species Trionymus perrisii. Next base: position 855 of record FIZV01044153.1, on the reverse strand, counting down.
TTGCGTTACGCGTACACACGCCTGGATTCTAATTTCACTAACCACGCGCGAGTAATTCTAAGCCAATAGGCACGTGCGAAGCGTGCGCCTTTCCATAATCACAAAATCAAATACATATAGCGAACGCTCGATTCCGTTTCCTCTTCCACTCTATACATCTACTCTTTACTCTACTCTACTCTGCATTGAGAGAAAGATTAGACAACGAAAACCTCGAAACGTAGCAGTCAGACCTCGCCAACTCGAACCAGTGCTGATGCGGGGACTGCAAATTTGGTTCGAGTTATCGAAGTTCAATTTAGCATAATACATAATAATACAACATTAATTAGAGATGAACCAGGCAGATCTGGCAGAGATGGAAAACTGGAACTGTAACTAAAACGATGAAAACTATAAAAACAAAAAAACAAAAAAAATAAAAAAATAAAACGAATTAAAAAATTTTTAGTTCTAGTTTTATTATTTTTTCGTGATTTTGAAGAATTGTTAAATTTAAAAAATGTTGTCTTTCACTCTTTCTTCGTCGTGGGCGTTCACGTTTGTTTTGTAGATGTGCTGCTTTTTTTTTTTTTTTTTTTTTTGGCTCATCTGACTAAGTGCGGGCACCTAACTACAATTAGATTGTTATGTTTTACCCAGCTCTTATGATCATCGCCTACTACATATAAATACCCTAACTACATCTTAATTACTTAAACTTAAAAATATATCTTCTAAACTAAACATTTATTTCTTAAGACTAACAAACTTATATACAACTTAAAACTAAGGTCAAGTCCGGGTGTTTTTTTTTTTTTTTTTTTTTCAAAGTCGGGAGTTTGGTGCACCGTCGTCGGCGCGGGGGTTTTGGGG
>FIZV01044134.1:0-13447 GCA_900050545.1 Trionymus perrisii | reverse complement strand
TTTTAAGCTGCAAAATATAGGGAGGTTCTTGAAAATCACCTCCCTATATTTTGAACCTCCCTAGTCATATTGAAAAACAGCATGCAGAACCTCATAATCACCCTAACACACACATATACAAGTATACTATCACGTCACACTACGTCGCACCGCGTGCCGCGTTCACATTGCTCAAATATACGAGTATGACGAGTGTCTACACTATACTATAGGTACCTACATCTACTTTACTCTACTCTACCGCACCGCACCATACGTAGGTATGTAGTACAGTAAGGTACGAATACGATCACTAATATAGTTTAGCTCCACCGTTCGCCTTGCGTGGTGTGGCGCCCGCCAATATAACATTTTTTCTTTATTCTGGTGCTCGATGTTCGATGCTCGTTTCCAGTTTACACTCCGCTATACCTATACGGCAAAGGTACATACGTATCTTCTCGGTGCGACCGGTGGCTTGGCGCGATGAGGTGCTGTGCGGTGTGGTGCGGCGTGGCGTGGCGTGGCGTGGCGTGGCGTCAACTGCAGCGCACTTTAGATTCAGCTCACATCGGACCCTCAGTTCCTATAACTCGGCCAGACGCCTACCGCCTACGCATGCTTATACTGTACCACATACGAACAGTATACTGTAGCTTAGCTTCTATACTGTATACTGTATACTGCGTACCTTCGTCCGTCGTACGCTGTACAGGGTACGTGTGTGTGCTGTGCTGTATCGCTTCTATCTATTAGGTATAAGTACTCAATTCCCATATCATCGAACCTTTCCTCGCCCTCGTCTCACCCGCCCTCTACCAATTCCGAGTGAAGTACGCCAACGCTTAGCTTAGCTTAGCTTAGCTTAGCTTAGCTATCTAATTTGTTGGTAAACGTTGTAGGTGCGTCTACGTATTGTATACTACGCTACGGAGGTATTGCGTACCCAAGCACCGTACCGTACGGGAATCTACTTGTCGGTGTCGAGCAGGGCAGGGCATATGTCGTATAGATTTAGACAGGTACCTTAGGTTTACTCCGAGATGCGCTTCTACCGTTCTACGTTCTGTTTGTAGTAGGTAGAGGTACCACATAGCGATGCATTGAACTCGTACTTATTCGTATTTATAGGCAGGTACATCGATCGTCGATCACACAATCGTAGGTACTCGTACATGTCGTGACACGATACGTGTGCAATGTACATGTCCTGCATGTGTAGGTGTACCCTACCCATGAATATGACTAGGTACTGTAATGTGTAACGCATGCACTCGATGGTTCGATCGTTCAATTTTGCTTACGAATAGGCAGGGTAGCAGTAGGTACAATTTCTTGAATTTGTTAGTCAGCATTCAGTTGTCAGCAGTCAGCGCGGCGCGGCGCAGTGCAGTACTGTTCTGTTCTGTTCTGTTCTGTTCTGTTCTGTATGGTAGCATAAAGCCAAAAAGTACACCTGCGCAGTGCGCACGTAGGTACATACTTACATAGATAGATACCTATCAAACTATGGAAAAATTCTACCAATTTAGCGTATACAACTCGTGCTTATTCCGAAATACCAGCGAATAAGTATATAATTATAAAACCATTCGTAAATCATAACGCTTTTTTGTAACGTTTTTTTTGGCCATGTGCCAGAGCATCTGAGATTAGGTATTATGTCTACAAATGGTATACGAGTAAGTACGCCCAAAAACGCGTTTTTTTTTTTAACGAGTTACGTGATTTTTTTGGGCGAGCCCCGATTGGGCCCAAAACCTAACACCCGGAATCCAAAAACTGAGAAAAAATCGTTCGGCTTCGCACCGTCGGCGTGCGTGCGTGCATGCGTTTCTGTGTTGTCTGTTTAACTCTTTTCTCTGTCTGTGTGTCTCATCTTTCGATTTGTTTTGTTTTTGTGACAGGGAGTGGACGCCGCAACAGCAATTGTCTGTGGTGACAACAGTGTGGGGCGTTACGCCCTCCACGCAATCTGGTCCGCATCTTCATCCGCATCCGCATCAGAATCCGAATCCGCATTCGTATCATCAATCCGGCATTGATAGTTCCAAATTTCACCACAATCCGGGCGTGCCATTTGGAGGCTATAGACAAGCAAATCCGGGGTTAGTACGGCCATGCGTCGCATCACTTCCTTTTTCATCTATCTCGCACTCTTAGTACGAGTACTTTACTCTACTCATACCTCCGTCACGTCATTTGTCTCTTGGTTTATTTACGGTAGGTATTACTATAAATTACCTGCTGCGCGAATACTTTACGTGTTCGTCGTAGGTAGCTTAGCTACTAGCTAGGTACCTACCCGAAATCTCGAATCTATACGTAATGTCTACCAAGAGTAAGTAATCTCGTACGTCACGTCGCATCGCGTCGCGTCGCGTCGTCCATTCAGCCAAGCTGTGTAAGAAGAAATTTACATAGGTATAGTACCTATAGCTACACATTTACGTATACTCGATTCGAAGCGCCGCCGCGCCGCGCCACTGCCTGCCCTCTATCCTCGTATTCCTCGTTACTCGATTCTTCGTGATAAGTGTCGAATTTTTGCGTCCAAGTTGTACGACTAAAGCGCGCTATCCAAAAATACTGGAGCATAGCGTCGAGAGCATAGCGTAGCGTGGAATTGAAGGATGCGTGGCAGCGGTAAGGAGGGAAGCATAGCGTAGTGTCGCTTTAAACAATGCTATTCACCATTCTTTGAAGCACTCCTAGCCATGCGCTTGCTTTTTTTCCAATTTTTTTTTTATTGAACCAAATACGTTATCACAAAAAATTGATGTTTTATCTCAACCTATACATATATGTATGTTGTTGTGTTTGTTTTACCTCATATTTTCTTTTCTTCTTATTTTATTTTATTTTATTTTATTTTTTTTAGTAGTAACCTCGCTTTTCCTCCATCACTATAAATGTCATGTTAAATTGCCAAAAGTGACGCTACACTATGCTCTCGACGCTACGCTCCAGTATAAATCCACACTTAGTTATAACGGATAGCATAACATAGCTTAGCATAGCGAATGTTTATAGGTAGTGCATACAAGATGTAGGTATGCGCTACCTCTACCCAGGTAGGGGTAGGCGTAGGCGTAGGCGTAGGCGTTACCTTCGGTGCAGTACCAGACCTACAGGCCACAGCCATAGCCATAGCCACAGCCACAGTACATACTTTGGTACCTAGCTACTTTCCTATCGACTTTGAACTGAAATAAAAGTCTAGTGCGGACGCGTACGACTGGTTCGAGTCGCAACCACGCGTAAGCTAACGTAAATGTAAATAGTCCACTCTCTACTGCGATCGACATCACCGTATCACGCGGTCTGCGTCACATCTCGTCGAGTCGCGCCGACATGCCATGCCATTGTCGTACCAATTATCAATCACCGCACCATACCGTACCATACCATAGTACTGTACGTATAAAGGCTAGGCTGGCCGAACAATATTTCGCCGCTTATCGTACGCAATGCTGTACGTGTAGTATGTTAGTTGCGTGTGTATTGTTTCGAGTATGTACTGCTACACCTATATCGTATTTTGCCCGCGGTTTTTGGAGTTGTGAAACGGGAGAGAATATGGTGCTGCGCTGCGCTGCGCTGCGCTGGGCTGGGCTGCGCGAAACAGCGTCGAGGCTACCGAAAGCGGCAGATGATATAGTTGAAAGTTGAAAGAATCGGTAGCGTGGACGTGGACACAACGTTTTGCTAGGGTGGTATTCTGCCGCGTATCGAGCTCGATCAATAATCGCGTAAAATCGGGTCGAGAGGGTTGCAGCGCGTCGTTGGCCCGCGCCCTCCCTTTTCAAAACATCGCATCACATCGCATCTCTCCACTCCGCTCTCTTTCTCATTCCTCTTCCCCCTTCTTCTCCTCGACGGCGCGGCTTGTTTCTTCCTCATTTCGACTCGTTCTTTTTTCTGCCTGCCTGCCTGCCTGCCTGCCTGCCTGCCTGCCTGCCTGCCTGTCTGTCTTTCTTTCTTCCTTCCTTCCTTCCTTCCTTCCGTCCTTCTTCTTTCTTGTTTTCTCATTTTCTCTTTGATACTCGAAAAGTAAATTGGCACTTGCTTACCTAATTATCTAACCACAAAACCCACCCACCCACCTACCTACCTACTTATTTGTCGATCTATCGATCTGTCTATCATCTATCTAACGCGTACAAATAATGCAGGAACAGAAAGATAGACGAGGCGGGGTCGGAAACGAGATGTAGTACGTATTGACGTATATTTCCTCGGTGCGTGTGCGTGTGCGTGTGCGTGTGCGTGTACATTACCGTTGATTCTTCTGACAAAAATTGCCCATTGCTAGTTACTCGCCGCGCCGCGGCCGCGCCGGTCAGCCGTCTGAAAAAGCTGCAATTTGCCTTGCGCTATTTTGTCAATTTCGCGACTGGCATACGGCATATATGGCATTATACAGCACCGAGACACAGCCGGTCATTCTTAATGATGACCAAGATTGCCAATTTCGATTTCGATTTCGATTTCGATTTCGAATCCAATCGAATAGTGAATCGAATCGGATCGGATCGGATCGGATTCAAACTATTTACTAGGTACAAGACGATAGAAGAGGATGCTGTTTTCTTCACTCTGCGTAGCCCTTGCCGCTAACTAGTGCGCTATATCACATCCCCTACCTATACTATACGTGCGTATTGTAGTAGATGGTGATGGTGATGGTGATGGTGTAGCGTAGCGATGCGGAGGTGGCTGCTAGACGTGGCACCGCGCTCCCGCTTCGCCTCGTACCGCTATATTTGACGACACCGAGTTAGGTTGGCGTTGTGCGTTGATCGCCACTCGGCGGCATTCGCCAACAACGGCCCTCGCTCGTTTGCGGCGTGGCGGGAGGCACATACGATTCGGTTGGGATGGGAGAGCTGTGTTAGGGATGTTCTCACGGCTTCAGCATCGGCATCGGCATAGTTTCGTTGTTTGTTACCCTTACCGCCGTATGCTAACCTCTACCCTTTTCTATTCTGTTTTGTTGTGTCGCCTCGTCGCAGTCGAGTGTCGAATAGGACCCGCGTTGTCGTTGCCTTTGCCGTTGCCGTTCTGCTTCCGCGCTTCTCCTATCCTAGAGTGGCGGCGCTGCGCTGTAACTACGTATAACGCGTACGTTGCGTTTTACGCGGATAGTATCTGCAACTTATGTGACGCAGCGTATGGCTATGCCCATCGGCGGGCGCAGCGCGGCGCGGCGCGGTGTCTGGAAATTACCTGTTTTTATTCGTAACGTTTCTGGTGCAAAGGCTACGAGTCCGTAAGGTGTTGTCCTCTTATTATTATTATTATTATTATTAATTACTATTACCATCATCATCATTACTTGAGTAGGTCTAGGTACGCCTGTGCCTTTGTCTCGTATTCCGAGCGGCTATTCTAGGTATAAATTTTTGTGTTGAGAGTAACGCGTACAAGAGATTTTAATACAATAGTGGGCGATATTGCAGAGTCGGATATCCGTACCATCATCACCACCAACACCAACACCACCACCAGCAGCAGCAGCAGCAGCAACAGCAACAACAACAACAACAACAACAACAACAACAACAGCAGCAGCAGCAGCAGCAGCATCACCAGCACCACCGTCACGATGGTTGCATTAATGGTGATATGAACAGCGCGTCCAGCGGTGCAGTAAATCCCACCGCCGAATCCGTCAACATAGGTCATTATAACTCCGGATCGTCTGCACAGGCCATTTCTGCTCAACACTACCACTCCCATTCCAATATCAACGCGCACAACCATCACCAACACCAGCAGCAGCAGCAGCAGCAACATCAGCAGCAACATCATCACCACCAACATCATTCTCATCAACCTACAACTCAGCCGCCGTGTTCGTCGTCGTTGTCGCAGCAGCAGCAGCAGCAGCAGCAGCAACAAAGTGCATCAGTCTCCATTTCTGCTAGTAGTTGTACCTCTCAGGCGCCGTCTGCCCCTCAACATTTGGTTTACCACCATCCGCACACACATCACTCTTCGGCAGCGCCGACTGCCGCCGCAGCTAACGCAGCAATGGTTGCCGCAGCGGCTACCGCTACCGCTACCGCCACAGCCACCGCCACCGCCAGCGTGGTCGCCTTACAAGATAACTCTCATTTTGTTCCTCAGGTAATTGCGCTATTTTACTATTACTTACCTCTACCTAAGTACTTATCTACTCGTAGTCGTAAGATACGTACTGCATTGGAGCGGAGGAGTATTCGTTGTTCGAGTTTCGCTTAGGTATACACACGGAGAGCTACCTAATTATATCGAGTAATTTTTCTCCTTTTTCCTTTTTTGCGCTTTCATCGCGATTCTTACACGTCAAGTTGCAGTTGGTTGCATTGCGACGAATAGAAGGACGTAGCGAGAAAATGATTTCGTCCCTCTAATACATACTACACTAAGAGGTCGTAACTCCAAAATACTAAATTGGTACGTAGGTGAGGTACTGTACACTGTACAGGAGGAGAAAATAAGTAACTGTTGGACCCTTTGATAGTTGGATGATATCGAACAACGAACTCTGAGCGACGATATAATTATGTTCGAGTGTGAGTATAGATGCGATTGTGAGTTGGGCAGCAAGGTAACCCTATCGTACGGTCTCTCTGCCTACGTGACGCGACGTATGTATTATGAAGATCGAATGGATAGTGAAATGTAGGTAGGTAAGTGTAGATATTTCACCATCGCCGTCGATCGTAGCCGCTAGCCGCTTAGCAATTTTCTCGATAGCGGCCGCGATCCGCAGATTCCTCGCTCGTAATGTCGAAACATTTGCCAACAAATTGGCACGGTAACCTATCTTTAGTTTTTGAAGAGACGAGAGGAGATGAGACGAGGCAAGTTCGGCTGGAAAATACGGTCCGTATTGTTAGTTCCCCATATGGAAAGAGAACGCGAGGCGAGCGACGCGACGCGACCGCCAAAGGCGAAGAAATTCGAATAGAACGTACGAAGGATGAGAAACATTGAAAGCTAAAAATCTTCGTTCGGTTTTCCATCCTCTTTACCAGCCAAGTTATACGTACAGAACAGAACAGAACAGAACAGGCCACAACGCACTGCACTGCATCTCACCGCACTTCACCGCGTTATGTTATCGGCATCGGCGATAAAACCGGGCGGAGTGTGGTTGCGGCTCGACGCTGTACTCGGCTTGATTCGTAAGAGCAAGCCAACCAGCCAGCTAGGCAGGCAAGCGGAAAAAGGGTACGCGTCGCTTTTGCGAGGTTAGTTGGGTAGCGTAATAGGTAGAATGAAGGCGCCTGCCTGCGGAGGCGATGCGATTACATTACGCTCTTACTACATTTCACTCGCACGTTTCGTTTCGTTTCATTTCGTTACATTACAGCTTCGCCGTTTTGTGCTGAGGCTGAGGTTGAAGGAAAACACCCTAGTTTCGTTGTCACTGTGTTTGGCTCGCATTATCCCACACAATACGACGCGGCACGGCCTGGCATGGCCACTGCGTTTGTTCGATGTATCGCTTTCGTGGGGCAGGGATTCGCAATTTTCACCGCTAGGTACATCTACATGGTGTACGCGAGTATGTACGTAACTACGTACTTCGTGTAGGTACCTAATTACCTACGCGTATTTCTCAACGTGTTTCAAAAGCAAACCGCGTAAATCATGTTGCGTCGCGTCGCGTCGCTCGCGTCCTTTTAAACTACACATGTTGCCGTTGGCGCGCCGTGCCGCGCCGCGCCGCAACGATACAACGATACGGATGGCGGGCGCGGTCCGCGGCGTATTAGCGCGCGGGGGCCAACAGCAAGCTGGTAGCTGGTAGGCAGGTAGGCTTTAAAATGCGGCTAGTGTGTTACGCCGAGTTGCGTTTGTCTCTTTGTTCCGAGGGGGTGGTGGAGGTGGAGGAGGAAGGATGTACGATGTAACTTTCGATTTTTACTTACGTCGTACGTCTACGTACGTTACGTATGTACCTCTAGTAATTCTCGTTGGTAGTATCATACTCGTAGGTAAGTTTCAACGTGCAAATGATGACTACAGTATGTATGTCGGCTACACGCCGATTGGTATAATGTAATGTTTTACGCGGCGCCGTGCCGCCGTCGCTGCGTCACCATTTTAGAAAGCACTGCGCTACCCGCAAGCGGCAGCGGCGTCGTTGTCGTTGTCGTATAACACCACACACACACGTCGACGTGTAAAGGTTGTCAATATGTTGTCGCCGACGGTGTGGCATGGCATAGCGCTGCGCCGCGCCGCGCCGCCGATCGCCCCGCCGCTACTATACCGGTGTATACGAATATGCGAAACGTAATGCGGCGAGCGTCGCGTCGTCGTCTTCGTTCGGCAAATGGCAAACAGCGAAACCGCATTTAAATCCCCGCAGCGTTTTCGATATGCTACGTTCGTCCGTGTCCGCCCTCGCGTTTCCGGCTCTTTCCCTGCCTCTGCCCCCGCACCCGTACCCGCACACACCTCGCTCCTGCTTACTCTTATTTCAGCCTTATAGTGTACGTTACGACTTTTCGCCACTTCTCTCCCGAACCCCATTCTCTACTGTACTTTACTGTATTTTTCTACCTACCCGCTTACGATACTTACTCGCAGTTACTTGCTCGGTTGCTCGGTTGGTTGGTTGGTTGGTTGGTAGCCGTAGGTAATAAGCGTAGACTATCGACAGGGTTAACAAAGTACTTACTCCTCGTATTGTACAGTTTTCACCATGGTACTTACTCGCTTACCGACACCTACCGCACCTACTGTCTCTTCATCTTCTTTTCTTGCAGAAACGCGCGCATACTTTTTACCTTGGAACGCGCAATTTTACCTGTCTATACTAACTTGCTACAGAATAACTGTCGTACACTACAGAACACAACACATAAATAATGTACCTAAAGCTATGCATTATTTTATGGTACAGTACAGTACAGTACAGCTACAGCTACAGCTACACTCAAAACAAACAGTATTAGCCAAATGCCTGAAAACTTGCATAAATATCGCCGGTACGGTATTGTTGCGCTAAGCGTTATGGTAGCCGTTAGGTCGGTAGATGCGGTCCAGTCTTTTCTGCAAGATGCCATGCCGATGCCGATGCCGATGCCGATGCCGCCTATAATTCTCGCACTTGAAGATCTTCAGTGCTAGTCGCAAGCTTTTCCGCCAGTCTGTAGTGTAGGTGTAGGTATGGGTAACACGTGCGAGTTGGCCGCCTGTAATATACTAATTATGTACATCGGTGATAGCTTCAGCTATTACGTAGCCAATTTATTGTATCCACCTAAAGTAAGAGAAGTCGCCCAGTACCTAGTTTACCTACCTACCTACCTACCTACCTACCTACTATACGGGTTGCGTTGTTGGAAGCTCCTAAACGAGTGAGTTGTAGTGGTTGGCGTAAGACTGAAATTAAGTGAATACGTTTTCAGCATCGTCGGTGAAACTGCATTTCTCGATTTTTGTAACGCGTCGAAATTCTCTAATCTGCCACCGTGCAGTGTAGCTCGAGAAGAACGGTCGGTCGGTCGGTCGGTCGATAGAGTAGTAAATGCGGTACTTGGGTATAGGAAAATTTACATTTGTAACTGTAGTCGCGTCGTAACCATTTTCCATTTTCACCTTGGCAGATGCAAGGAATGATGCACCACGGCCAACAATTCGGCGCAGTCTCTTACGGCTCCCAAAGAACTCATCCGAATGCTAGCGCGCACGCTTCTATGAACGGAATAAGTATGATGAACCAGAATTCTGGTCCAGTCCACGTCAATATGATGCCGTCCGGCGTTGGAGTCGGCGTCGGTGTCTTGACGCCCTCCAACAATATGAATAAACTCATGATGCAGGTGAGCGACACAGCACGCAGTCACGTATCATTTCGCGTACGCGCGAACTGTGGCTGTACATACGAGTACATGCGTCCTCGATATCCGAATCATTTTTTTCTTTATTCTTTTTTAATCGATATGACATTTTTATTGGCAGAATTCCGGTGCGGCTGCCGCCTCCGCCGCCGCCACCGTTGGCGGTCCAAATCAGTTATACCCTCGAAGAATGGCGCCTTATCCGAATCCGATCGCGCATATGAATCAAAAGAGGCAGCAACAACCTCCGCCGGTGCAAATGTCGCCGCAGCACATCACCTCCTACCAAAATTCGAATATGCAAACCTCTAATTACAATCCATCCGCAGTGCCGCAGGTAATTTCCGCATTTCCCCGGCCTTCTTGGTACTTTACTCTTTTACTCGTCACGCTCGCGTATAGCGCCGTTTTTCTGGCCAAACGAATGCGGCGATAGTTGGAGAAATGCGGTCGACGCGACGCGACGCGACGCGACATTGCGTTTTTGAAAAATGTGTCGTCTTTTTGATTAGCCAACTTTCGCTGCCGTCGCGTCGCGTCGCGTCGCATCCCCTTCCAAGTACTTACTAGATACCTACGTACCCATACCCACCTCTACCTACATTATGTCAGTACCTACTAGTGCTGTACCTATTTATTTATCAGACCAACACTGGTGGCGGAATGTTTCAGCAGTTTGCAAATGGCTATAACGCAAGTCGAGCTGGTGCCATGGCATTCCACGCGCAATCGTTTGCCGCCGGCCAGCCCAATATGGGTGCGATAGGATCGTATAACCCAACGGCAGCGGCCGCTGCGGCCGCTGCCGCCGCAGCGGCCACCGCAATGCAAGTACAAAGTAATCCTTCTCGCGCATCCATACGACAACCAACGCCGCCGTACTCCAACGCCGCCGCCGCCGCCGCCGCCGCCACACATCACAACGGACCGCAAGCACCGCCATCGTCGCTGTCGTCAACGACGGCAGCAGCGTCATCTTTGCAGTCGCACCAATACTGTATGCCTAGTAATCATTATCAGCAGTCGCAGTCGCAGTCGCATTCGCAACCTCATCCGCATCCGCATCCGCATTCGCATTCGCAGCCGCAGCCGCCACCCAATAATAGCCCTTTTCAATCCGAAGTTACCAGTATAAGAGGCAGTTATCAACATAGTCCTATACCAGTTGGTAATCCGACGCCTCCGTTAACACCGGCCAGTAATATGCCGCCGTTCGTGATGAGTCCGAATACCGTCGCGGATATTAAACCAAATCTCAACGACATGAAATCAAATTTATCCGCTCTTGCGAGTAAGTTTACTATACACACACACACACACACACACACCACTACAGACGAATACTACGTTGGTCGGACCTCGAAAAAAAAAATGAAAATAACATCTCCTAGATTCATCTTGAACATAGGCAACACTGCTTGAAATTTCGAGCATAAAAATCTGATCACACTGTACTCGGGTACTAAAAAATTGTAACAAAAACACGACTGCTGTCATCAACTTTTTTGTTATTGGTTCAGCGCAATTTTGAGTCATTGTTTTGAAAAGTCCGAACAGCGATTGTCATACCTGACATCGATCCGAGTCCGAAAAACGTGTTTAAAGGTAGTCGCTTTTCACCTCACTTTTTATGGGTGTATAACATTTCCGACGAATACGACGTTGTTCGCACTCTCGAAATAGAACCTTCTCCATGTTTTCCCCATTCATAAAACTATTCCTACTGCCTGATTTGAGGTGTGAACGTTGTTCGGACCTACCAAAGATCCGACCAACGTTTTGGGTCCACTCAACGTATACTTCAAGGCAGTGTCCGACCAACGTATAGTTCACCAACACATAAAAAAAAGAAATATTTTTCTACGAAAAATTGTAGGTAATTTTTTTGAAATTTAAAATACCAAATGCAAGTGTTAACCGTTTAAAATAAATACAAAAATTTAATATTTCAAAAAAATTGTTTTTGATGAAAAAAAAATAAGTACATTTTTAACCAAAATTTAAAAACATCATTTTTTAGTAAATAAGTATATCTAAAGTCACCAAATTTGAAAAAAAAAAATGAAAAACAAGTTCATCTAAAAAAATTACGTTTATAATTTTTTCAAAAATTTGAAAAAAAAAAAAATTCAACCGAACAAAATGATAACTCTGCTAAAGGCTTGTCTACTTCCAACCTACCATCAATGTACCTACCATTAAAAAAACGAATAATAGGAAATCCATCACGATCCAAGAGTTTTTTTTTCTTTCAGCCAATCGAGCTGTCAACGCACCACATAGGTAAGGTGGTAGGTAGTAGGTACCCATAAAAGGTGAATACAACGATTACGGTAATTTACGACAAATTATCATATAATAACCGATGCCGGTGAATTGTTGTCGAGATTTTGCGTAGATACCTTGGCCTACGCACCGCCGCAGCAGGGGCATGAATTGTAAATACGTATAGCGAATTTTCGCTGCTGAAATATGTCTGTAGATCGGTCAATTTGACGTAGAGAAGTTACTGTAGCGCAAACGATCGGGTGATAAGAGCGCAAAAACCGGCTCCATTAACGCGATCAATCGAATAAAAAGCAATTTTCTATCGATTTACAGAGATCGATTTTTAGTTTTCCGCTTGTTCCGCGTATTACACGTTGCAGTCGTTGGAATGAAAAAGCGGTGTGGAAATGGGAGAAAATTATCTATCGCCGGTTTAGCATATTAGAACGACACGACACGAAGAGACGAAGGCTCGCCGGGCAATTCTTTTTGACTTTTTTCGTCGTACTGGTTTTCTTTCATACACTAATGCGCGATGTAATTTTCCCATCATTTTACCCATTATGTACAAATCGTCCAATACTTTTATAATCTCCGGTGAAAATCACTTTAGCCAATGGGAGATGCAAGATTTAAGTGTAACGTTGTATTAGCCACGCCTGGCTTCAAATCTGCTTGGCGAATTGCTAACCGGAGAAATGGTTTTAATTTAAAACGACAGAGATTGCTTGTAATTCGAAGACTAATATCTCGAAGGTCAGTGTACTTCGTGCCTTTTTTACAAGTTACGGTAAATAACGTTCGTTTTTTTTATGCTTGGTGCAATGTTGTCGCCGTACTTAGTCTTCGATGATTCTTTTTTATTGGTGCGTGTTATTCACCATGTGTGTGCTTTGGCTTTCCTCATTCTGATGCTGATGCTGATGTGTGACTTTGTGCTGTGTGATTGAGAATGAATGATGCCTTTTACTCATCTGTTTTGCCTGCGATGGCCTGCAACCGTGCTGCTGGTTATTTACTAATAAATAATAAGGTTAGTATTTTAGCGGTATGCGAAATCGCCTTCCATGCATCCATCCTACGGATACGCGCAGGTAATCGGCGTATAATTGTTGACGGTTATTGATCATTGTGTACACTATTCGGAGCATACGTATTTTGATTCATTAAATTTTCTAAATCTTCGTCATCACTTGTGGGTGGCGTATGATGAATTCAAAATTAATGTCAGGGGTCGTACAAATCAACGGGTCAAAAAGAAATGGGTGCTGCATTTTTTTTTTTTTTTTTTTTTTTTTTTTTTTTTAAAATTTTTTTTTTTTAAAAATTTAAAATTTTTTTTTTTTGTTGTAAAA
>FIZV01044131.1:0-17818 GCA_900050545.1 Trionymus perrisii | reverse complement strand
AGGCCGGGTAAACAGAATGTTTAAATGGTAAAACAAACAAATTCAATCAAAAAAAATTGTCCATTACTTCAGATAATTCAGTGAAAATGATCATAATTTATAGCAACGAAATGACATTTTGAATTCAAAAAGTAGATACTTATAACATTACCCACCCGAAGGGTGGGGTAGCATTGCTAGTATATATTATAAAGATATATGTGACTTTTGCCAATGGACTTCTTTTTGGTCCAGCAGTCCAAAAATGTGGTCAGAATTTTTACCACCCCCCTAATTCCAAATCTGGGCCGAACACAATAGCCTTCATAAATTCGGCTAAAAATACATGTAAAAATTACCCGTCTCCAACATCCATCCCCCCCCCAAAAAAAAAAAATACTCGAGTCTGGATCCGCGCCTGTAGTGGGATGCTGCCGAAGGGGTACGAAGACGACGTTAAAACTACGTCAGATAAAAATCATCTCGCGTAGATTGTTGGATTACGAAGGTGAGCTCACAAGTGAAAGATGGCAGTGTATATGCGTTACACCGCGGATTGATGATATTTCACGAATAAGGCTCGATTTAGGTTAAATTAATTTTTCATTTGTATTTTATTTCATAACGTACGCGAGTTTAAGGTACCTCCATGCAGGGCTGTAATAACGGAACGCATTCCGTTCTGTTTCCATTCGGTTATCCGTTCCCGAGTCGTTCCGTTTCGCTTTGTTTTGTTCCCGTTCTCAATCGTATTTTTTTCGTTTCGTTCTGTTCCGTTCAAAATTTCAAATTCCGTTTCTTTTTTTTGCTCTAAATCACGTCTAAAATTCTAAATTCAACTTTTATTTTCGTCATTTCGGCTCTTTCGCTTCAAAAAATAAACCTTCAACAAGTTTTTTCTATTTTTAATCAAAATTTTCAAAAAATTCAGAACTTTTAGAATCTTTTTCTCAACAAGCTCAACCTTTTTTTGAGCAAACCATTTCAAATAAATCAAATTTACGTCAAAAATCGGGATAACGGAACACTTCCAAAATTGATCCGTTCCGTTTCGTTACAAAAGATTTTTGTTCCGTTCCGTTTCGTTCCGTTTTGTTCCCAAAATGGTAATTTTGCCCGTTACCGTTCCGTTCCGTTCCCGTTCTAACAGCCCTGCCTCAATGCTATAATTATGTACACTCGTATTATGTACAAAAGTACAAACCTTCGTTGTATATTATAAAATTTAACGTGTTTCTCGAGACATTGAGAGGTAGGTACTAGGTATTATAAGTACGAAAACCGAGCCGGCATGGTATTAACAGCAAAGTATATTTTACGAGTATTTCTTTCGAAAACGATGAAAATTAAATTTTTTCTCTTTCTGCAAAGACCATCAAATGCATAGAAATATAATTCGCGTAGATATACTGACTTAGTGCTCATCCAGTAATCCTGTTTTTTTCCTTCTCTTTTTCATGTTTCAGAAAACTGCAACCTTATTTGAAAAGACACGCTACAAAGCACAACGAAGAAACTAAAATGGAAAGCAGATAAGAGCCACTCCAAAAACCGTATGAATTATTTATTAGACATTACTTAAAACTCGCCGAATACGACGTAAATTACGAAATTTATTTTGGAAAATTTTGTTTTTAAGAAGTTCGTTTCCGATGAAGGAGATAAAATTCCAGTTACATATATTTTCTCAAACCGTTTCTCTTTTGCTATCATTATGAGTTTTGTCTGGTGGAAAGATATTAGAAGGAAAAGACCGCCAATTCATTTGCAATATTGGAGGTATTTCGTGTTGTTGGATGGAATTCATAATTTTTTTAGTGGAGACGTTTAAACTAGATTTAAATTCGATCTCGCGATATCACCGGTCCCCCCAGTGACGCCAATTTGCTCAATGTCGAGCAAAAGCGTACTTATTTCAGATGCAATGTTAATGTAAAATTCAGCTCATTGTTTATCGTAATTATAAATTAGCTCGTAATTAGATTTAATTTATTATATTTATTATTAACGAAGGAAAGGAAAAAAAAATCAAGCAGAAACCAAAACAAAGTAACAAATGATGTATGTCCACTAAACCATTAAAAAATCTGCCCTCTCGCTTTCTTCTCTGTTTCTTTCTCTCTTTCTTATGTATTAAGTTGGAAATTCCACCGTATTTATTATTAAGTTTTATGTCCTGGTCCCGGACAAAAAGGGTAAAAAACATTTATTTATTAATCACATTAATTTATTGACAATTTTTTTTAATCATAACGTTAAATACGAAGCAATTGTTTAAAAGGTTCTATTTCGTTTGATTTAAGTATATTTTTCTCGAAGCGAATTTTTTTTCGCCAAGTTCCTAACACAGAAAAATCTATTTTTCGATTATAATAATTTTTTTTTTTTTTTTGTTAAAAATCTTTCGAATTGAAGTTTTTTTTTCTTTTTATTAGAATTTTGTGGTCCATTTGAAAAAAGAAAGAATAACACGTAGGTTACATATTTTATTTGAACGCCGAAACAATTTTTTTTCACTCGTTTATTTCACCAATTTTCATTTTTTAACGTTATTTTTATTTGCTGATAATTTTTTTACAAACGTCGAGGACTATTAGAAAAAAAAAGGAAGTTTCATGTACCAACGTTTAATTTTGATTTTTTTTTAACAACGAAGAAGAAGTGAAATCCGCAGAAGAAGATCATCGTGGACCATTACCGTTGAAGTCTGTAAGCATGTCCAGACGTATTAATGGTTACCAGTCGTTGTAGAAGTAATGGAGAGAGCGGAATTATTACAAGGTCCGAATACGACAGAAAAATTGTTTTTTACATTCGACGATAAAGAATTTGCAGTTGTCCTAAACGAGAATTTCAACCTAACAAATAGCTCGTACAGATTAAATGATACGTATTTAATATATGGCACGTATTATCCGAGCGGCTACTCATTGCCGAGTATTGTGGTAGCGTCAATATTCGCCATCATATTGATGATATTCGTAGTGGTTGGAAATCTGCTGGTGATCGTGGCTATTGCTACGGAGAAATCATTGAAGAATATACAAAATTGGTTCATCGCCAGCCTAGCGGTAGCGGATTTTTTTCTCGGTGTTTTAATCATACCGTTTTCGTTAGCCAACGAACTAATGGGATATTGGATATTCGGTAGTTTTTGGTGCGATATCCATTCGGCGATGGATGTGTTGTTGTGTACCGCGTCTATAATGAATTTATGCCTCATATCGTTAGATCGCTATTGGTCGATAACCCAAGCTATAGACTATTTGAAAAAACGAACTCCATCTAGAGCCGCCATTATGATCGCGTTAGTGTGGGTGTTGAGCGCCGTCATATGTATACCACCATTACTCGGATGGAAAGTGAGAAGACCTCCAGAAGCGTTCCCAAAATGCGAGGTGAGTTTATTACCCTTTCTTTTTTCCTAGTACTTTATTCTGCTTCGTATTCTTCTTTCTCGTATATGTTTTTAAAATAAAAATAATGTTATAGAATTAATTTGAAATCCAGAGGCAATTTGAGAAGATTTTTTAGGAAAGAGGGGGTAGATTTTGAAAATGCTGAATGAAAATTTCAAAAATGCGGAATGGTTGCGATACCTGTTTTCAATTTTTTGTTACAAGTAGGTAAAATGATACGAAGTGGGTATAAAAAAACTTGAAAGCTCAATTTCAAAACTGACATTTTTTTGTAATTTTTTGAATTTGGCAAATTCAACAATCTTCAAAATCATAAAAAATTACAAATGTCCGGTAAATTCGAATTTTGGAAAAATCTTTGTAACTTTAAAATTGCCAGTTCTCAATTTCACCATTTTTAAAGCTGAGTCAATTTTGAGGATGCAAAGAAATTATTGCTAAAAATTTTATTACCTAATAAATTTTTAAGGTTTGATGATTTTTCACAATTTTTTAAATTTTATAAATTTAGGAAACCTTGAAAATTTAACTTTGAAATTTGAAAATTCTGGCATTTAAATGTATTCCTAAAAAATTGATTTTCAATTTTTTCCAGTTTTAAAAATTTAATAAACTTCTCAAAAAGTGTTAAAATTTCTAAATCGTTAAAATTTAGGTAAGATTTAAGGGTGGTTATTTTTAAATTTTAATTAAGTTTTACGGGTCACTTTTTAAAGATTGATAAATTTTTGCGATCATTTTTTAAATATAAGTAGTAAAAATCTTTGTAAAAATTCAACCTTTTTTGTTCAACAATCAAAATTCACCCAAATTTCCAAAATTTTGAGAAATCAATTTTTAAAATTTTTGAAATTTTTGAAATTTTTGAAATTTGTCCAATTTTAATTCATCATTACTAAAGTTACGTACATTGTCGTTATTAAATTGTTGCTCTCAAAGTTTGTCAAGTTTTGAAGATTTTTAAAATTTCTTGAAACTTTGCAATTTCAACAAATCATTAAAATAGAAAAAATCTCAAGTTTATTGAAACCTCTCTGAAAAATTTTGAAATTTGGTAATATTTCAAATTTTAATGTTGCTCAATTTTTAAAATTCACACAATTTTTAAAAAATTTTAATGGTAATTTTTTGAATTTTTTTTTCAGAACTTTGCAGAATACCATTAACCATTAACGAAAATGCGAGAATTTCCATTGTTAGCAAATTTGAAATATGTATTTTCAAAATTTCCCAAAATTTTACCGAATGAAAATTTTCCAATTTTTTGCTGAATTCTCAAAGCACTATCAAATCCATCAACGATTTCCCAAAAATTTCCAACCGAAAAATGATTGGGGAGGAGGGTTAAAAACCCCTTCGCACCGGCTCTGGGTGGCTCTACATTTAAGCAATCAATAAGCAGCTTCCTCAATTTCAAAAACAGACCATTTGCTCGTAAAAAGGTACTTCGTCAATCCAAACACCTGCCACCAACTCTCACCGATTTTTCCAACAATATTAAGGACACCCTGTATGTATTTGCAAAGATCGTCGCCGTCAACGGCACCTTCAAATCATCCGAGTAACATAGGGAAACCCATAATATGCACGATATAACGACACACCGCACACTAACGTCATGATAAATCATGTTATCGTCAACCTCTCTCGGTATGGTACTCTGGTGTATGGTAAAAAGCTCACGAAAACGAAGATAGAAAACAGTGAGAACGCAAATATACACCCATTAAGTGATAGACAGTTGAAATAAATTTTTCACGACGCGTATACCAGTGTCGACGTTGTCATTAACCAGAGCTTATAAATGGATAACGACGATAGACATACGCGCACACCGAACAGAACACGACAGCTTGGTGCGTATTTGTCCAAAGTATTAGGGCCACGCAGACCCCCGGTACAATTTGTTAAAGCACCTTTAACAGTGATATTCAATTTGACAGTATAATTATAGGCGCCTTTAATTCGCTAATCAAACGGATCGTATAATAATGTAAATTAATGCCGACTAATAAGTTCGTTATAAATGCGGAATTGTTACTTCGGTTTGGGATTAGCCTCAAATGCGAGGTCGCGTTTACACTTAATTACCACTCCGACGCAACTTGTACCATTAAATCTATAAACTGACAATTATTACGGTTGCGGCGATAATTCGTTAAATGTTTCGGCCAAATAGCATTGCCAAGTTTATTCTCATCGACTTTAAGGGATCCGGGCAATGTATATAAAGGGATTAAAACAACCGTCTTTTACCTCTCAGGAGGTATAATCGTGTAAGCTTTTAAACCTACCTGCTGGGTCTAATTAAAGTACATTTATGACTAAAGTTTTACATTTCTGGATCAAGCCGTTCAACTTGCAAGAACTTTTGACCGGAAGGGAATTTTTTAATTCGATACTGTCACCAACGGTACGAAAAGTTTGATTTAAGATCAAATTTTAATTCGATTCAAATCTTTTTTTTTTTTGAACAACTTTTTAAGATAAAAAAATTGTCAACAAAATCGTGAATGGAAAATTTTAAACAATGGTGGAAAGAACTGATTAAGAACTGATTTTTTTTTAATTTTGAAGCATTAAAAATTTTTTCAAGAAATTTACTTTTTCTATTTTGAGTCAATTTTAAAATAATGAATAGTCATCGCCAAAAATTCATTTTTTTTTTATTTAAAATTTTGAATAATTTGATTTTTTTTTCAAGAAATTCATTTTTCCTATTTTGAGTAAATTTTCGAATAGTCAACTGTCAAAAATTCATTTTTTTAATTTTAGGGGAACGTATCCTTTTTTTCAAATATGATTTTAAATAGGTATCTATTCTAAAAAAAAATCAATTTTTTTTTTATTTTAAAAAATTAGTATTTTGAATTATTCAAAAGGAAAATGTCCAACAAAAAATTTGTCTTTTTATTTATTTAAAAATTCTAATTTTGAATAACTTTTAAAAAATAATCAAAAATTCATTTTTTTCGTTTTGAGCCATTTTGAGGCAAATTTTTGGAAAGAAAAATTATCGTTGAAAATTTTTTATTTCGAATCACTCTAAAAAAATATTTGTCAAAAAATGAATTGATTTCAAATTTTGAGTAAAAAAAAAATTTAATTGTAATTTCAAGATACCTATCTTTTGAAAAAAAGTTAAAATAAAAAATCGTAGTTTCCAATCTTTAAATTCATTTTAAAAAATTTTAATATATTTTTTTTTGTGTAGAGGGAGCCACAGTTTTTAAAACAATTCATTTTTTTAATGTTTATTTTTAATTTTTTCAACGAAAATGGTTAAAATTTTAATTTTCATCACTAGAAAACTATTTATGAAATGAACTGTCAAAAATGTATTTTATTCAAATTTTAGATAATTTTTGAAGATTTTTTTTCTTTTGAATTTCAGATCAATTTCGGAAAGAATAGTTCGTCAAAAAAATCACGTTTAAAAAATAATTAGATTATTTTTTGAAGAGAAGATCAGTAAATTATATTTTCTTGAAATTTTTCTTATTGCTAGAAAATCCTAAAAAAAACAACAACAACAATATCAACCAAAATACACGTAAATCCCACCAAAAAATACTCACTCGACGTTAAATTAGTCTTAATTAAACCCACATTCTGTATACCAAGGTGAGGAATTTGTCAAACCCACGAGACTTGGGGAATATAATCACAAGTTGTATTATGAGAATTTCAAAGCTCGCGTTGCGATTTCCACAAATACAATAAATGTGATTTTGCTTTGTTAGGAATTTCAAACACGTTCGCCAATATTTAAATAATTCGATGTTCTCCTTTCATAAACCTTCTTCGACACGATACATGTTTCTTGACAACAAAATAACGAGTATATGTTAGATATTTTCACGTTTCACGTATAATGATGAATGTATGTATCTCGAGTATGCAATGAGTGGTTAATAAAAGTATACGATTTTTTCTCTCTTTTTTTTTAGTATTTTCGTCTTTATCGCATTGCTGTGTACGAGTGCGAGTACGCATACTTACTTCCATATATTATGTGAAAGTATATTAAAGTGATAACCTCCACGTAAGGTTTCTCGTATCCCATCCCATCGTCACGTAACGAGTTGAAAAAAAAATTAATTTCGAAAAAAAACTCTAGTGTCGAGTGCCACTGTGTTAGCGTTGCTTTCAAATTATCAGGGGTGGATAGAGGATGACGTCGTTCTTTATCACTTTTTTGGGCCTTCGAAAAAAATAAAATCAGAAGAGACAGTTTCAGCAAAATTACACATAAAAATTTGATAAGTATTATCAAACTTTAGTAGAGTTTCTAATACCATATTGAAAAAATAAAAATTAGTGTTTTTTTTTTGTGATAATCTATTTTTGCTCATAGTTTTTTTCGAAGGGGATTTTGCAGTTTTTTTTTTGTTTTTGGTCAAGAAAGTCATCTGGTAACAATTTCTTTTCAAGAATTTTTTTTTCGCGAAGATTACTTTGTCAAGAAAATGTTTTAAAGCAGATTTTTTATTCGAGAGAATTTTTCCAGATTTTCTTGTTCAAAAATAATTATTTTTCAAGATTTATTTTAGGCGATTTTTTTCAAATGGATCATTTGACAAAAAAGCTTTTTTTTTTCAATATTTTTTTCGAGAAGATTTTTTTGTAAAAAGAATTTTATTTTTGGTCAGAATAATTTTTTTAAGAAGATTTTTTGGCAAGAAAATGTCGATTCGTGAACATATTTTTTCCAGAAGGTTTTTCTGCCCAGAGATTTTTTTTAAATTTTGCGTAATTCCTCTGCCAATTTTTTCTTCCAAAAAATGTTTGTCAAAATGTTTGGTTTCAATTTTTAGAAAAGATTTTTTCGTCAAAACAATTTTGTTCAGCAAGATTATCCGACAACAATTTTTTTTTTCAAGATTTCTTTGTCAGAAAATATTTTTTAAGATTTATTTTGTGAAAAATGTATTTTTTCAAAAAGAACACCTAACAACAATTTTTTTCAAGAAGATTTGTTCATAAGCAAAATGCTTCGATTTGTGAAAATATTTTTTTTTCAGACCGTTTTTCTGCCAGAAATTTTTTTAAATAAAATTTTGCTGATTTGTCATTTGTTTCAAAAAGATAAGGAATCATTTTTTTTTTCAAGAAAATGTTTTACCAAAAACACTTTTTTCGCGAGAATTTTTTGCAAGATTTTTTTTCGAGCGAGGAGAGATATTTTTTTTCCGTAGGTTTTGTCAAAAGAATTTTTTCGAGACTTTCTCCTCGAATTTTTTTTTTATTTACGAAGTTTTTGTGATAATAGAATAGATTTTTTAGGAATATTCTTCACCGGTAAGATTTCCTCAAGATTGCAAGAGAATTTTTTCAACAAAAAAAAATTTTTGAGAGGAATTTATTATTGTCAACGAATTTTTTTCACAAGACTAACATTTCTTCCAGGTGGTATAGAGTTTTTTTTTCGTTCTTCACAAACAATAAAATTTTACTACTGCAATAAATTGTTAGAATTTTGCATTTTTTTTTGGCCGACTTTCGTGATTTTTGTGCTCAGTAAATACATACGTAGTAAACCCTCGGCTTTTCAGCTCCGAAAAAAAAACACAAACGTAAATTCAACTCGTTTCATTTCCATGTAACTAGTTTTTCTAACAACATTTTAATAGCGACCATTTTAATAAAATTCGCGACAACGGCAACGACGATTTAATTCACACCTGCGAGTATTTCGCGCCTCTATAAAAAAATACGAAATAAAACGAGATTAAAATAAGAAACACTTTGAAATTTTCCAAAAAATGAACCCCCTCCGATGCAATATCCGCGTCCTAAATGAAAATTCCATTCCGTACCTCGACGACTTGTCAGAAAATATTTCTCTCACATTTCGTTTATTAGAAAAATTATAAACTCTAATGGGAGTTTGCAATTCGACGATGTGATGAAGGAAAAATGAAAAAGGAGGAGTAAATCAACTTACTAAATTATATATTTCTCGGTATAAGAAAAAACCAAGCATCACGTTTACCTGAGAGTTAAAAATTTAAAAAAATTAAAAATTAAAACGAAATATTTAAGGAATGAAATAAGAAAATAATGTTAAAATTTAACGTTGGCTTTTCATATTCATTAAGCATTTTGCCAAAAATGACGAAGAAAATAATATTCTCGGAATTTTGAAATGAAAAACACGAGAGGGTTTTTTTCCCATGCTATACGAAGGTTGGTGTTTTTGTAAAATTTAAGCGGGATATTTAATAATTATAAATAGATAAAAGATAACTTTGAATTATTTCCAACGTTTTAGGAGCGACGAAAATATAAAAGACAATTTTGGAACTTTGGTTGAAAAAACACCCACGTCGATAAATATCACCGAGGTGTAGGGTTTTTCTCAATAACATCCACAGTCCAGCAATGAATCACCGATACCATCGACTCGAGAAACATCCTCGTGCGGACGCCGTCGTTAAAATGATCTCGTAAAAATAAATTTTTCAACTTGAAAATTTCATTAACTTAATTTTCAAAGAACGCGGGGCAGACTCGAGCTCGAGTTGAAGCTCGACGCAGGCAACGTTGATGAAAAATCATGTATCACGCGAATACTCTTCTAAAAGACTTCATAGCGCTTATTAAGTTGAAAAGAAAATTTATGGCAAAACAATGGCGGCATGATTGATGAATGGAAAAAGAGTGCCCGGTGAAATATCGACCCTGTGTATACCGGAGCTGGCGAAAATTGAAAAAACTCCTGACAGCATCGAAACGTACACAGGAAAGAGAATTAATATACAAATGCGAAACTGCAACGAACCCGAAACCTTGTCAGATATCGTCCAAATTTCAAATTACTTTCAAGCTTCGACAGACGAACGGACAGTTAGGTATTAGAAAGATGCACAAGTCTTTTTTAGCTTTCATTATCGCCGCAAAACATCGCGTACTAGAGTATAACCTTCAAGTTACGAGAAATTCCTTCCAAGTGTCAATTCTAATTACTCGATAACCTTTCTTTCGCCTCTTATACATAGTATGTAAACATTCAACTTATTGTGCCACTACCGTACCTTACCTATCTCCTTGAAATTCATTTTTGAATCATACGTATGTACTCGTACGTTTGAGCAGACGAAATGGTTAAATTTTCATAAAACCTTTCATACTGGAAAATTTCTCTACATTTCATTTTCAAGATATTCGAATGATAAGCCTGAAATTTTTTATTACTTTTCTGATGTTTCAAAAAGAAACTCGCGAAATCAAAAAAGCTGCCACTTTTATTTTTGAGTATTTCTTCTGAGATAGCAGATGTTCAGGCCATGAAAATCCTCTAATTTGTCTCAAATTTTAAATAGTCGTATAATGCTTCAAAAAAAATTAAAAACCCAAGTATCTTTTTAAAAAATCTTGAATTTGAAAAAAAAATGGGTTTGAGAAAAATCATGTCCAAAAAAATTCTTCATGAAATTTCTTAAATTTTGATAAGAATCAAAATTTTCGTTGAAAAATTTTTCAAAAAAATCTATTGATCTTTTTTTTAAATCTTAATTTTCTTCATATATTTTTTGGAAAATTATTCACCGGTGAAATGTTGGAAAAAATTGCTTGAAAAGTTTCTTATGAGAAAAATTTAGTAGAAGTTATTTTTAGAATAAAAAAAAAGTCCAAAAAATTCGTCATAAACTTTCCTTTAAAAATTTCCCTGTTTAAAACTTTTCAAAAATTTATCAAAAATCTTGAAAAATTTCTTTTGAAAAGATGATTCCATTTTTTTTTTTTCAGTTTTTTCAAGGCAATTTCGGTTATAAAAATATTCCGAAAAATATATAGACTGAAAAATCTTTCCAAAAATCTCATTTACAAGGGAAATTTTCTACAAAAAATTGATTCAAAAAATCGCAGATTTTTTTTCAGTCTTCATCATCGGAAAAATAAAAAAAAAAAAAAATTGTAAAAAATTAACACTTGGTTTTAGCAAAAATTCTTGAATTTTTTTTAAGTAGATAGGTTTTTCATTTCTCTTCTGATCTAATTTTCTCTGCTTAAAATTCCCACTTAAAATTTCGGAGAAAATTCTCAAAACTCCTTAATTGCGTTTCAGGAGTGAAATGAGTTCAAAAAAATAACTTATGCAATCACTTAAATCAATTTTCATCTAATTTTTAAAAAATAACAGGATTGTTCAAAATTTTTGATCATTTTTTTTTCTTTTTTGCTAAAAAAAAATTCACTGCCTCAAAATGTTCTAATTTTTATTCTTGAGAATCAAACTACTTTTTTGTAAGTAAATTTTTCCTAATTTTTTTTTTTTTTTTTAGAATTCTTGAATTTTCAACATCTTTTAAAAAGATTTTCAAATTCTTTTCAAAGCATGTCTCCAAGAGAATTTCTTGAAAAAATTATTTCTTGATTTATCAAATTCTTATAATAAAATTTCTAAATTAACTATCGCAAAAATTCGTAATAGTATTTTACACTTTGAATACTTCATTTTTAGACTTCCCCTTCAATAAACCGGCTTCCTCAATTCTGCTGACTGCGTTAATTTTTTCTCGTTCGTTAGCAAACTTTTTACGAAAATTTGGTAAAAGGTGTGTTTAATATAGCGAAATTTTAAATACTCTTCAAAGTTAATCCTTTAAAATGGTAAATTTTTCGCGCAAGTAACGATAAGGATAATTTAAAAGAACATTTTTTCATTGTACTCGTAATACAGTTCCAAGCAAATTTTTTTTGTATTTTTCAATTACCAAAGTACGATGAAAGCCAGTCCATCTAAATCACTAGGCCTTTTTTCGCTCACAATACTCGTTAAATTTGGATTTCGAGATAAACCACTCAATTTTCTATTCTCTTGTGGTTCTGATCAACTGGAAATTTCTTCATAACCAATTAGAATGCAGCAAAAAAGAGTGAAAAAGCGGTATACAGATACACTCAAAATAAGGAATGGAGAGAAAAAAAAAAGGTCGAAGTAGAAAAACAATTGCGGCCTACGAATCTAATCCATCTAAGTCGTATTTGTTTCTATTTTTCGTCGGCTCCGATTTCATCTCCGTTTATATAGCTGGGACCGATCGTACGCGCGAGCAGAGCGACAAAGGAGACAGAGCATGAGGTGGGAAGAGGGTATTTCAACGGGCCAACTCACGTACTAAAATGACCACTTAGAATCTTTATACGTAAAACTCCCTTTGAAATATAAATCCGCGTTAAAGCCGCCTCTAAAACCGCACACATCCAATCCGGGGAAAAAAACGAGAGCTGATTTGTCAACCAAGAAATACTTTTGAATCGTAATTTGGATCGAGTTTCTATGCTATTTTGGTCGCTATACGTTTGGGGAAATAAATGTTTTTCTAATCATTATTCGTTCGAACTGAAATTCGTACCGGATTGAAGAGTCTAAGATATTTCTGTCTTGTTTTCTTGGCGTCGAGTCGAAATGACGACGATTCTTTGCTGGAAAAATGGTAAAATAATCTGGGATTAAGTAAATGACGATTGGTTGGGTAGAATGCGAATGTAAAGACTAAAAATCCGGAACAAATGGATCGTATTGCTAAGGTGGATGCACGTAAGGCTTCTGTGTACTCATAAGACACCTAGGTTTTTTCCACTGTTTTATAGTATCGCTGCTTTGAATATGATTCCAGCATAAACGAACATTATTCTAGCTGTTGTGTGAAATTTCAAAAAAAAAAATAATAAATAAAATAAAAATGTTTACAAAATA
The DNA here is from genome assembly GCA_900050545.1 of Trionymus perrisii. Lineage (NCBI taxonomy): Eukaryota > Metazoa > Arthropoda > Insecta > Hemiptera > Pseudococcidae > Trionymus > Trionymus perrisii. The sequence goes on along the minus strand of FIZV01044131.1, from coordinate 4,714 downwards.
AGTCAGAAATTTTTTCAAAAAAGGGAACATGAATATGTTTTTACTTTGGATATTATAAGAAATTTGAGCTTCAAAAAATAAGAAGGTCAGGAGGACCCGAAATTTGTGTTACAAAAACTGTTTGAACGATCTGAGAGTCTCAGTCTGGGGGGAGAGAGCCCCAAAATTTGCAAAAAGATCTGTTGAAGTCATTATAACGAAGGATTTGAGGTTATCATGAAATATGGTTTAAGGTTATTATAGTTTTTGTGGTGAAGTTATCACGAAGAGTGAAATAAGGAAATGATAATTTTTTGGGATGAGGTTATCATGAAATATAAAATAATGTTGTCATAATTTTTTGGGACGAAGTTATCATGAAATATGGGTATAAGATTATCATATTCTTTGGAATGAGCTTATCATGAAATATGGGATAATATCGTCATTTTTTGGGATGCAGTTATCATGAGATATGGGATGATATCGTCATTTTTTGGGATACAGTTGTCATGAGATATGGGATAAAGTTGTCATACTTTTTTGAGATGAAGTTATCATGAAATGTGGGATAGGTTATCATGTTTTTGCGATGAGAGTATCATGAAATATGGGATAAGGTAATCGCAATTCTTTGGGATGATGTTATCATGAAATGCGGGCGGATGCGGTTATCATATTTTTTGGGATGAAGTCTTCATGAAATATGGGATAAGGTTGTCATAATTTTTTGGGATGAAGTTATCGTGAAATGTGGGATAGGTTATCATATTTTTTAGGATAAAGTAATCATGAAATATGGGATAAGGTTGTTATAGTTTTTTGGGATGAAGTTATCATGTATATGGAATAAGGTTATCATATTTTTTGGGACGAAGTTATTATTATTTGAAGTAACATTGTAAAGAATGATGGGTGAAAGTTATGATAATTTCAGAATGTGGTTATCGCAAAATAAGGGATAAAGTAATCATAAATTCGGGATAAGCTCATTATGAATAATTAGATAAGATTATTTTAAATTTTGGTCAAGGTTATTATGAAATATGGGATAAAACAATCATAAATTTAGGTTGTCCTAAATTATTGGATATGGCTATTATAAAATCAGGTTAAAATTATCAAGAAATTTTGGATAAGCAATTATTCATAATATAATTATCTTGCTTTTTTTGCATCGTAAAAAAGGAACATTTTCTCAATTTCCTTGATTTCTTTTAAAATTTCTAGGTGAATTTTTTATAGGTACCTACACTGTTCTTTCCAAATTTCTCATCGGTTTTCAAATTTGAATTTTTTTTTGAACAATCTACTTTACCCTCAATTTTTTTTTTAATTGTAAGGAAAATTTTTCAAGTTCTTGAAAAATTTGTCAAAATGTTTTTCTTTTGAAATTTTCTGAAATTTGGTTTGATTTTTTTTTCAATTTTTACTTTTTTACCTAATTCAGTTTTTTTTTTTTAAATTTTATTCAAGAGTTTTTTGGGGATTTTGGAGATTTTTTTTCTGAAAGCACTTTAAAATTTTGTCAAATATTTGCATTTTTTTTTTCAAAATTTTTCCCAAGTATAAAATTTATAAAATTTTGTAATTTTATTATCATTTTTTGCTCAAAATATTACATTTTTCCAGCGGGATACTTGAAGCATTGAAAAATAATTTCACATACAGGATGGCCAATTTACCGAGTCGATCATTTGAATTTTTTTTTCAATTACAATTTTTTATTCAGTACAAATATGGTCTTCCTAACATGGTACCTTTGATTTTTTTTCAATAAAAGAAGTTGTAGATGAACCACATTGTATTATCCCCCTCCCAGAAAAAAAGACAAAATTAACACTTTTTTCGATTACTCTAAACCACTGGACTTTTTTGATTTTCGCAATTTTTTTTTTTTTTTTTTTTGAAAAGTGGAAAAAATAATTAAAAATTGAAATTGATTTTCTAGGAGAGATTAATTTTCTCAAGAAAAAAGTTCTGCCACAATAACTTTTTGGAGAAAAATTTATTCGGAAGAAATTGCCTTACAAAAATGAACAACAAGCAAAAACATTTATAAAAAAATGATGAAAAAAAATTCTCACATAGCTAAAATTACCGAGCTTATAATCAAATTCTCGAAGAAAATTGAAAAAAAATTGCGTTTCTGACAAAATTGCGATACGGAGACGCACCAGGGAAATTAGAAGATGAACGTGACCACGATGGTAATTTTTCCAAACTCAAATCACGTATGAAAAAATACGTAAAAATGCATTAAAAACTTCGCTCGTGTCACGAGAAGGAAAAAACATTCGATGAATTGTCTTCGAGTGCTCGTGCCCACGTAGCTTCGATGTATAATTCGACATGCGGTTAATTATGTGTCTAGCTGTTTAATCACCATTAATTACAATTACCATTTAAATTCTACACGAGATGCAAAAGTTACCCTACACGTGATATTTTTCTCTTCTCTTTTTGTCGTCGATATTGTAAAATATGGAGAAGTTGATTTTCCATTTTGGCGCGGGATCGAACGTATTATAGCTGCCGAATACATCGTGACATTTTGTTATTTAAATTACTTATTCACGCACTAGAAAGCTCCTGCGTTTAGCCGGAGAATATAGAATTGTTTCCAACTGTTTTTGCCTAAAAGTTTGAAATTCATTTAAATTATAAAACGGGATTGGAGGAAAATATTCCGTCGAATTAGTTTTGTTTCACGATAAAACTTTATGATGAAGTTTCGCCTACGTTGACGGTGACGACGACAAAGATACGAAAGCGTAAACATTCTAGAAGTCTACGTTTAATTTTAAATGGTTTTAGTTTTAATCTCGAGTCGAATATTTAGGTAAGGCCGATCAAAATGTGATCCTTGGGTATTTTTCCGGCTGATCGAATCTCTCCAACAGCAACACAACATACGCTCAATTTCCATATTTTAAACAAAAATTTCTTTGTATAATCCGCCTTATTTTGAAGGAAAAATCGTAATATTTGTAGCCTTTTTTCAAAGCATCCCACATCAGCATTTGGCCCACAACTGTTCCATATTTTTAAGCCAATCAATTTATCAAATATCCGATCGGCGTCCATTTTATACGTGGTAATACAAATCGCTACCATTTTAATTTTCTATAATCCATTACTTTTATTATAACTATCGCGAAAAACAAATCACCAATCAAGGCGTCCGATTGTATCGAAACGTGTCATGGTGAAACTAATGGATTAGCTTCGGTGGCCAATCAACCGGTGTAATCCAATATTACAAAAATCTTGCCAATTTTATCAACGCGAGCTTTTTTTCTGGAAATAATAAACAACGTTTCAACGTAATTATAATTTAATAATATTACCGAACAAGATGTGGACATTTTAGACGGGGTCGACGACCCCTCCTAATGCATTAAAAAAATTATACAGCAGTATAATAATTTTTAGAGTTGAAAAAAATATATGCTACAAATTGAAAATTTATCGTCTTAGGTAGGTATTTTGTTAATGATTCATCATCTTTATCAATGAAAAATATCATCGTTACAAAGAGATAATTTTTTATGAGTACAGGAATTAACTGAGAAAAATTATTTCAACGTTACGATACGCTCATTAGTCATTACAAGCTAGAAACAGAGTCACGATGGCCACTTTGGACATTACATTGCGATTACAATTTACACGATTTCAATTTACCACTAATATTAATTTCTCACGTATACCCTACGCTTGCGATAATTTCCGGTGCTCGATTATTTCGTATAGTTATAATCTTTGAAGTTTCATGTACAAATGTATCGTTATCTTCGAATGATGCGAAAAAGTTGCCCTTCTATTCTTCTATAGGTCAACAGTCAACAAGGTTCCTAAAAAGTCTCTATTCGTATGACCGAAACGCGTTCGGACTATTTCAATATAAATACGAGTACGTCATCGTGCAGTAGTATATCACTTCGCATTATGGCGATTCGCTGTGACGACACGGTAGATTAGCATAATGCGCGATATACCGGATTTTTATTCTTTCTTCTTTTACATATTACGTGGAAGAGGTACTGTAACGAGGAATTTTTCTCACTATGGGGCACGTGCCGGGAGGAGAATTTCGTGACGAAGTAATAAGCGTGAAATGTGACAATTTTGTAAGAAGCATAATATGAACGGAGTTCATCTAATTTGTGAGACGTAAGCTTATAATGTTCTTTTTTTTTCAAAAGGGGCATGGTAAAGATTCAGTTTATTGGTAGAAATCAAAAATTTCACTAAATTAATAAACTGGGATAAAATGGTTGAAAAATTTAAATCTGTCGATTTATCGAAATTGAAAATTTCACGAAATTGGTCATTTGATCGATTAATCCAAATCAAAGATTTTACTGAATTAATTATACAGGACATAACATGGTTGAAAAATTTAAGGATTTCTGCAAATCGAAAAATTCATGGGCGCCCACAAAGGGTAGAACAGGTAGCTACTGCTACCTCATAAACTTTCTATTTTTGTTTTTTTATTTTGGTTCTTTTTTTTGAACTTCCTTAGTAATACTCAAGTGATTAAAACTTTCACTAAAGAAGTTTATTAAGGTGAAAAAATAATTGCATTTAAAAATTCGTGTTTTTTTTTGGAGTAAAAATTTCCAACAGCTAGGTACGTTGAATAATTAAAATTTTTTAAATCTGAAAAGATTGAAACTTTTTGAAAATTTAAATTTGCAAAAACTCCAAAAAATTCTAAATCATTGAA